>LR749496.1:3904609-4102855 GCA_902729485.2 Mus minutoides
ATTGCATTAGGCAGACTGCAATGGGAAGGCAGAACAAACAACTTGCCAGCTCCACGGAATGTTTGCAAACAGATTCTCGGAGGAAAGAGAATGAGTAAAGCCGAGGCTTGGAGAGGACTGTTGTTGGAGGCTGCCTGCTGTGAGGAGGCTCTGAGGATGCCCTCAAGTTGGACCCAGAGGAAGAAGTGTTGGTGAGAGGTGTTTATTTCTGCTTGGCCTAGAAGACAGAACTTGGCATAGACTTAAGAGTAGGGAAAAAGGGTCTGACTCAGGGATCTGGCACTTAATAAATTCATTTGAACAAATGTGGCAGATTCCTTTTTAAATAGAGTATATGTGATCTCACTGAAAGGGAACCCAAGTGGGAAAATCCAACACCATTCACAGAAACCAACCTCTATAAACTCTTTTGGGTGTATGTTCATACTCAATATGAGAAACTATGGGTTCTTCATTATGCTAAATTAAAGATCTTTGTTTAACTAAGTATATATTACATACACTTACTTAAATGATGTATTTATCATATATAGGCATACAGTGCTGTATCTATTATGTATGCATATGGCCCTGTGAATATTCATATAATGAGCTTATAGATAAACATATATAAAATAAATAGTAACTAGTTAGTAGTATATACCACATCTGCAACAAGGTTATCTCCCATAGGTTAATAAAGAGCAAAAATACAAAGCTACAAGCTGTTTTATTCATTTCTTTCCGCAGGCTGGAAAAGGATACAAATTCAACTATTAATACATTGGATGAATTTAAAACAAAGTACTAGACAATGCTTAAATTACACAGTTGAGCACATAAATATCATAGATAAGAATTATTCAGCCACATTAACTTGACGTTATTGCTTTAAAAAGATACAAAGGGGTTAGGGAGATGGAACGATGGGCAAGGTTTCCTACTGCGAAAGCAAGAGGACCTGAGTTCAAGTCCCGGCACTCACCTACTCTATTAGCAGAGGTGCATATGATTGAATCTCTAGCATGGAGGATGAGATACAAACAGATTCCAGGATCTTGGTTGCCAGCCAGCTGGCCAAAATGTCCTCTGTTTGTTCAGTGAGAGACAGTGTCTCATCAAACCATGTGGAGAATGGTAGAGGAAGACACCCAACACTTTCCCCTGGCATTTGCTTGTATGTGTGCAGCACTCACAAAAAAAGTGGAAAATTATTTAAGAAAGGCTTTTCTGGATAAGGAGTACCCACGAGGCACATTAGTGGTTAAAGGTTGGCCTTCTTTCCTCAAGTATACCCTGAGCTTGTGGTTTCCGTTTTCCTCCCACACCCTTTATCATGTACTGTTGGTTTCATAACTGTTCAAGTAGATTTCAGAAGCAAAAAAAAAAAAAAAAAAAAAAAAAAAAAGAACCAAACTGCATTTTAGGAAAAGATTTAGAGACAACCTTTAAGTTCAATCCCACGTACCAAAATGTAGGGTCATTTGTTCACAGAAAGGACGGACCGATGAGTTTCTCTTCTGACAGGCTCTAAAAATCAATCTTGGGTCAGTGAGAACTGAAAGTCCGGTGTATGGATTCAGAAATTTCACTTAAGTCCCTTCCCTACAACCCTGGGAGGGCGATAGCAGATGCGGAACGTATGGAATTCATGTGGATTGAATTTACTGACCTGTGAAGAAGTGGAGACTAACATCCTGGGCCAGGTCCACCACAACTGAATGTTTGCACTGAAACTTTTGTTTGCACAAGTCTGTCCTTCATTTTTTCAAGGCACATTATAGTCACCCAGTGACTCAGTTTACCATGCACATTACAAATTGTTCAGTGTCTAGTCCTTTGGGATGATGCAGATCAGCCGCGAACGGAGACTTTATGGCAACTAATCGGCAGAGCAATTGCACGCCTCAGCAGAGGGGCAATCGGGAGAGCACGCCTTAGCAGAGGGGCAATCGGGAGAGCACGCCTTAGCAGAGCGGCAATCGGGAGCTCCTGGGGAAGCAAAGGAACAGCCACCACGAGGCGACATGAAGAGAGATCCCTGGCTTTCCCCTTTAATCTTTGCTTTTATGTCCCTGAAAAAAAGGCAGCATTTTCTCTTCACGAAGGAGGAAAAGGAAGAGCCCTGGTTTCTGTGCTTGGCGATCCCATCACTAGACAAGATTGACAAGAAGTATTCAGTTATGTCGCAGATGAATATGGTTGTGGAGGTGATTGCTGAGACAGAGACTCCTACTGAAGGAACAGAGATGACCCAATGGCTTTCCCACATGCCAACTACATTGAAATCCAGCCAAGTTCTAACAACTTAACCCATGTTGTAAGAAAAAAACAAATTGCATGCCTGATAACCTCTTGTTATTTTATTTTATTGTTTTTTTTAATCCTGATTTTTACTCTGCACTGCAGAAGGAGTTCACATTCTCAACTTATTGATGTGAGTTAGTATTTTTCTACCAGAGGGTTTTTTTTTAATGGCATAGAGACATTTTCTGGTTTGTGGTGTCTTGGAGGGGGGGCGTTAGGGAAGAAAATAAACAAACAAACAAACAAAAGAAATGAAAATGAATTAAAAAATGTATACATCAGTCTTTTCAACTTTCTAAGAAGTATTGACCTCAGGTACAGCAATGCAATTTTCAACTTCTGAGAGGTTTGGATGAGCGTGAAGTAACTATAGAACGGCTTTTTGAATTTCACCAATTCTAAAATAACTAAGATTAAGACTTAAATAATCTTTTATCCATCTGGGATGATCTGTTGTATGTTTGAATGTGTGTATTTCTGACTGACAGTGCTTTTTTAGTTATCTCATTTTCTCTCTCTCTCTCTCTCTCTCTCTGTGTGTGTGTGTGTGTGTGTGTGTGTGTGTGTGTGTGTGTGTGTGTGTGTTGCCTTATGGAAACCAGTCCTAGAAGTATAAGCACATGCTGCCCTGCACATCCTTTATGAAAGTGCCAGGAATCTGAACTCAGGTCCTCATGCTTGTCTAGCAGGCACTTGACCAATCTCCCAGCCCACGACTTTTTAATGTATAAAGTTCTTCCGTTCATTGCTATGGCATGCTGGTACTAGCAAAGAGGCAAAGGAGAAAGTCTGTGATCCCTGTTACCTCTTGCTAGTGAAGTTTACTGTTTGCTTTGCTAGAAGGGACAGTTTCCTCCTCTTGGCTTTTCATCACAAGCTTTGTGCTTTTAAGATCCAGTCAAGTTCATTTCAGTTTGATAGAGTTTGGCCTGGGTCTTCCAACAGGGCAAATTCCTTGGCCCTGAACTTTGATGCCATCCTATCAGGAACTGCCTAGGAAGTCCTACACACGAAGATGAGTTTTACTTCTTCAAGGCCCAAAGCAGCTCTGTCCATTTTTCCTCTGGACAGTTGATGATGAGCTTCAGCCAGCTACCCTCACTCTCTCCAGAGAACATGAATGCAATACAGCAAAAGCACAGAGCCATTCAACATCTCGCAGCATAAATCAGACCCTGGCGCCGTAGGTTTTGTGATTTCCTTATAACAACGTGTGATGCCCTCTTTGATCCATCCTTGTTGAATGTCCACTTCATATTTTGTGCTTGGCTGAGTGCCATACGCTAGATCTGCAAACTCCTTGTGCTCACTTTAAGTAGACTATTACGCAGGAGAAATAGATCTCTACCAAAATATTCTTTTCCCGCAGTGTGATAATACAAGACATCAGCAGAGGATGAACAGGTATGTCTGAGTGACGGTGAGTAATTTCTGCATCCCAAAAGAGCACTGCAGACAGCTCCAGCAAGCATCAGGTGATGAAACGCCGTCCAGTTTCCAGGCTAGAACATATAATATGAGGACAGTTGCACAGAAATGATCTGCTCTGAGAAGTGGCAGGCAGTCCTTGGAAAATCCTAGGGCGGGTTGGTCCTGCTTAACTGCAGGACGTGGCCTGTTCAGGTTCCACATCCCCACTGTTAGATATCTGAGCTAAGGTCGCCTACATTAAGACTTGATGCACCAGAGTGGGCAGATACCCAAGGGTGGGGGTGAGGGATAACCTCTCAGAGGTTATCATGGATAGGGGAAGGATTCTGTGAGGGGGAAGACAGGGAGGGGAGGCAGGGTTTGGGATGGAAAGACAGACTGAAAGACAGACAGACAGACAGACAGAAAATTCTAGGTTATGCATCTTCCTATTCCTCCCCTATCTTGTACCCATCAATACCTGCAGCCACAGACATAGTTGCCTTTTGATGTCGGGTTCTTCTGGGAATATCAAATGGTAGAAGGTATTGTTCAATTTTGAGCTGTGGAAGATGAACTCCTTCCTCTGTTTCTTCTTTTATTGAACAATAAATTTCCTATATTGCTTCTCTTTATTCCTGGCCTCCAAATAGTCATGAACTATTATTGAATGCTTTTACTAACCAACAATGTTCTCGCATGACATATACCATCTCACTAATTTTGACCCTGACACCCGAGACAATATCATCTGCCTAGTTTACTTTACAGTAATACAAACTGAGATGCAGCTAGATTAAGCAGCTTGCCCAAAGATAAGCAGCAGAGCCAGAACACTGGGGGAAAGTCTAGGAACTCTTCCCTACACTCATTTTCTTGTCCTATCTTTGGACCAGATTGTAGACCTTTTATGGGTAGTAGTGAAGACCTACTATTTGTTGCTTATATAACACCTATGCTCTTGATAATCTAATGGAGGTCACATGAGAGTGATTGAATGGGTGGGTGAAGAAATAAAGCCATTAATGAAGGAGCTCTGTAGAGAGTTAAAGGGAGACAGGGGAGCCTGTAAAACACTGTATAACAAAAGAAAAGTAAGGATTTGGTGGCATTCTAAGAATGGTAGGACATTAGTATAATACAAACTTCTCCCTAAGACGTTGCAAAAGTCCAAAGACTTTTATGCTGAGCTATGAGAGAAAAGATGTGCTTGCTTACTTGCAGTATTTTGAAGCATTAGCTAAGTTACTATGAGACATCAGAAGGACATTATTGCAATGCAAAAGAGTCCTATTTCTTCTAATGGAAAAATGAATGAAAACAGTTGTTTCTGATTTTACCTCCTGACAATAAAAAAAATTAACATTTTTTAAAGTTACCAATACTTTTTTAAAAATAAAAATCAACTTATAATATCAGAAAAAGCAGTAATATAAACTTATGCCAATTCCATTTCCAGAATACTATACCATATTAACATCTACATTGAATTGCTAAGCAGCCAAATTATTTATCTGTGTAGAAAGTAGTGGACAGAATCAAGTCATTGTAGTGTACATCCAGCATCCTTGGTATTGTGCTGAACTTTAGGAGTCTTAACCTGGTTTTCAGAATGATAAATAATGGTCCACTCTACCCAAGCACCCATCACTTGAGAATCTGCTGGGCAGAGCCTCTCTGACTCATTCCTGCTATGCAGTTAACAGAGGCTTATAGAGCTCTTTATGAATTCCTTCTGCCCACTTCCTACAAAAACAAAATTTTTACAGAAGCATTAAAGTGGTAAATATCATATGTGGTATATAAATGGTACCTTTGCCTTGGTAAGAAAATACTAATTAATTGAAAAGTTGCATTGCAGATGCCAATTAAGTAGAGCATTTGTTTCTCGGCATAGTAATTTTAAACAGGGTCTGCTATAAATCCAAACGCGAGCATCTAGAATTACAAAGCCAATACTTTGTAAAGAGAGGAATGAGCTGTTGTTTTGTAAAATATGTCCTCTGAAATATCTTCAAGAGACGATCCTAGACGGTTCCAATAAAATGTATTGATCCTGATTCATAAATGTCTTATTTAGAGAATCTCTCTTCTGGACCACACACTGTACTAGGGAAGAACACACACACAGTCTGCCAGACACACACAAACAAAACTTGTAAGTGACAGTCTTCCATCAAATACACTCATGAGATAATTGATATAGTCTGAGTCAATCCACTGAAAGAGACTGGTGCCAGGGAAAAATCTACCTGGTGGCTACTGACCATGGGTGATACATGTTTTCCCACTGTTTCTACCAGGAGTCGTCTTATTGCAAATCATCACTGATATTTCTATAACTGGGGTTATCTAACCTGGAAAAGATACAAAGGTGATTCATGGAGTGCCTGCCATACTATTAGATATCAGGAATCTCTAGTTGGAATATTTTTTTCTTAACACCTAGATATAGAGCTGATTAAAACTTAATAGTTTTGATGTTTTAATTGCTATTTTCAAAGGAAATGTAAAATGCTGTAAACTGTGCTGTACAGCTTTGTATGTTGATCTCAGGAAACATAGAACCTAGTTCAGCCACAGAAACTCTCTCAGCTTCTGGCTCCTCAGTTACATTAACCATGTCAGGGATGTGCTTATTTGCGTGGGATAAGGAATTTAAGAGGATTTGTAAATTCTAAGTAGACAACACAAGTAATGTTAATCTCAAAGATATGTTCACATTTATATTATCTTAAAAATATTCTTGTATTAATCAAAAATTGGACAGATGTTGGCATCACCTGTCCAAAGTTCATAGCCCATCATAGATATGTGAAAAGGATGATTTAAAAATATTTTGACAAGGGTTATATACTAGGGCCTTGTGGTAGTGTTAATTGTCAACTGGATAGCATCTTGAATCCCTAGGAGGTGGGCCTCTGGGACTGCCTATGTGGGATTATCTTGAGAGCATTAGTTGATGGTGGAAAGCCCTGCTAACTGTGGATTCCACCATTCCCTGCTTGCGATCCTTGCCTGTGGAATGGGAACTGAGTAGCATCAGGCATTCACTCATGTGTGTTCATAACAGTCGACTTTATATAAGCAGCTCCTTCAAGCTCCTAATCACCCGACTCCCATTCCAAGAATGATGGGCTCTACCTTGAACTATGTTCAGGAGTAAACTATTCATCCTTCAAGTTTCTTCTGTCAGAATATTATATCATTATTAACAGGGGAAGTGGTTAAAGGAAACATTAATCATTATCTCCATATACAAATTCAATGCTAACCCACTGTCAGGGAAATATAGATATGTATTCTTAATAATGTGACAGAATCTAATCCCAGATTGTCTTGGGTTAAGAGAGCAGTTGCTTATAAAGGAATCTAGTAAAGCTTACAGGCCACCTGATGTTAAACTATGACATCTTTAGTTCCTAATGGAGAGTTTCTGTTTCTGTGCAAGCAACTTGAAGTGAGCTACCTAAAGGTAACATCTTTAAGTCTCATCTGTGGACAGGTATATCCAGTGCCAAAGGCCATGTAGAGTAGACTAACTCAAGTACCACAGAAATTCCTGAACTTTGACTATGCAAGGAGGCCCCTTTCATAGAAAGCAAAACTAACACAGGAGCCCCTATGTACAAATTATAGTTACCATTGAAAGCATCACCACAGTATTTGAGGTTAGTAAAACATATTGCTGGGGCTATAAAACATTCTAAACTAGCATTCCAAATGGCTCGCCTGAAGCAAGCACTTAAATTAAAGTTTCAGACAGCTGGCACTGGCACCATAATGACGGTTTCCCACAAAGGGATTGGCTAAACATGATTATTGTTTTGATAATTTATTGTCAACATCCATTATTTTCCATTATTTTGTCCTTATCCTAGCATTTGGCTTTCTTTCATTTTTATTTCTACTGTCAACAGGTGACCAGATCTGGCTTTGATAATGCAAAAGAACATTAATTGGTGTGGACTTGGGGAGCACTCTCTCCCTCTCTTGTTCCCTCTCCCTCTCCTTCTCCCCCTCCACTCACATTGCATATGCACATGGGAGGGGATGAGAATGGGAGGGAGGGAAAGAGAAGAGGGGGAAAGGAAGCATAGTATAATTAACTCCCATAGTCTGATTATTTTTACTGTCTCTGGAGAATTGATTTTTTGTTGGTAAAAGTGGAAAATGTAATATATATGTATACGTATATGTGTATGTATATATATGTGTGTGTATAAATATATGTGTGTGTGTATACACACACACACACACACACACACACACACACATATTCCCAGTAGTATTATTACAAAAAAAGGAGAGAGAGAGAGAGAGAGAGAGAGAGAGAGAGAGAGAGAGAGAGAGAGAGATTGAGATTCCTAAATACCATCTAGATTCCCTTGGAATATCTGGTCTCTAGGGTTCCTCTTTGTTAGAGTTAATAGAAGCAGGGAATGCCACAGTATTTCTTTTGTAGCTTCCAGCTGGTACAAGAACCTTGGCAGCCTTATATCTCTTTAGGGTGTGAGTGCTGGCTCACCCAAAACACAGACAATGTGGAAGATCACTACTCGCCCTTCAGCCAATTCTAAAACACAATATTTTATAGACTTATTACCATATTTCCAGGGATAACAACATCTCTGTTCATTCCTACTGGGTTGAGTTGGAAAGATTTTCACTTTCAGCACAGAGAAATAAACATGATCAGCACCAAGGTTCGATTTCATCCAGATCATCAAATTCAGATTCTCTAGCTGAGGTAGTCCTATAAGGCAGTATTTTGGTCACTAAAATTTACCATAGTATTATAGAAGCACCTTCCCTTGGCTTTTACCCATTGGAAACAGTCTTTTATGATTTGATAAGAAGGCAGGTGCTGTATGTCACAGGGTATTAGGGATCCCTATAGAAAGCAATATGGTTGCCTAGGTTGTGTTATTCTGTGCACAAAAGAACACACTAAAAATATTGGAAGTCATGAGAGTTGATATGCTTAGACCAGTCAAAGGAGTCAGAAAAGACACCTTTAAGTACTTTTTTTTTGAACATGACTTTTCCATTGAATTTAATTAACATTTCATTAAAGGCTGAGTTTGGAAAGCTCTTAATTGAGAAAGAATTTGCTTACTTGGCGTATTTGTGGGGCTGTAAAGAGAATATCTCTAATTAATGACCCTCCGAACTTTATAGTTCAAGGTCAACTTTGTTCTACCTCTGCAGAGATTACTTATAGATCCACTCTAAAGGACAATTCATGCCAGAGTCATGATTTCCGTCTTGTAATAACATGGCACCAAGTTGGCCCTTGTAGTCTTTATGACTATACTGCCTGCTGACAAATTAATCCACTCAGCAAAGGTGAAGGTTTAATATTGGGGTTAACTAGAATTTAACTGGTCATTGTTCATCAAACCTCTCTCATCTCCCCCTGACTTGTCCCCCAAGGTCTTGTAGTACTGACATCAAATCCCCAGGTCAACCCAAGAGCCTGACTTAAAGCATCCTGAGTCAAAGAAAATGGAAGAAACATAGTGGAATACGCTGACGGTGACCAACCAGTATTGGATGGAGAGGTGTTCCTGCTGTGTGGGACAGTGAAACTCTACCCCCACCCCCTTTCCACCCCTCTCCCACAAATGAGAGTATTTTTATATAGTTCAAGTCCCTCCTGGCCTCCAGTTTGCAGTGCGGTTTGAAAAGTAATACATCTTTTCTTAGATATACCCCAGTTTCTGCTTTTTAATAGATATGATAATGAGCTTCTGGGTCTCCATTTCCCAGTGAGCAGAGAGCTCGAATAAATCTTTGATTGTTCACAACCCAGGAGAAGGTTGTGGAGCACTGGGACCCACCAAGCTCTTTCTAAACAACTATTATTTTAAGTATTTTTTTTTAATGTTGGACTCTCCTGGTGCTGTTGATTTTTTTTTTCTGACAGTGTAGTCAGTGGTATATATTTTATAATGAACTTAGAATGCAATTCCTTTTCCTGTGAATGAGAAAGAGGGAAAGTTTCCAACAGTTTTCAGAGATGTAGAAGATGCCACGGTTCTAGCCACAGGGAAGGTTTCCTGCGGGTAAAGGGAAAAGGTTTCCTCTAGATTTGTACAAAAAAAATCACGTCTGCTAGAAGATCTTAAGGTTAGACTTCCTGGGTTTCAAAATCCTGGAAGATGTTATGCTTTTTGTAGATGGAAAGATAGCAATGTAGTCTAACTATTTTGTTGGGGACTGGTCATCATTTGGAGAGAAATGACTTATCCACATTTGACACAACACAATTCTTTGCTAACAAAATATTTTCAAATGGGATGAGGGTAGATTCTAAGATCTACGAACTTTATGAAAATATGGTTAAATGTTCTTGATGTTTTCTAAGTTAAAACATTATTTGAACACTTTTTTCTACAACTTTTTATTGACAACTCTAGAAATAGAAATCCAGACCTCACAGAGATCAAATGTTGTAAGTTTTCATAAACTTAATGGAAAAAAAAAAAATAGTGTATGCCCCTCCCACTGTTTTGATGGAGGTGTGCGGTGTAATGGTATCTGCCAAATATTTTTACATGATTTCATGTTATGCCTAAAAGAATAGTAATATAGCCTTGAATAGTAGAATTTTTAAAATTACTGTAGCTAGGTAACAAATGATGCTTCCATTAATTGTGAATTAATTATTGAATATTATCTTCATTGTACGAAAGACTTAACTCCATCTCTTTTCCAAGCCAGCTAGAACTGGTGGGAGAAACGTTTTTATTTAATTTTTTTTATTTGAGTGCTTATTAAAAAAAAAAAAAGGTAGCCTGAGCCTGTCCCTGCAGCCTTAGTCAATTGACTATGATTGAATGCTTTTCCTTATTACTGCTCACTGGGATCTTCTTATGAAATGTACATTTCATTTTTATCCAGGACCTGGGGATATGGGGCGACAGAGGAATATTACTTGAAACTCAGCACACCACAGTCTGTAGAAAGTGCCAAGCTAAGATTGGGGAAGAGTTATAATTTTAATTCTTTTTACAGTGACAAGGCTATTCTGAAGGTAAATTATCATCATCTGTTAAACCAAACAGCACAGCCTTAGTGGGACACAATGGTTTATTTTAATTGGCAGATTCTGTAGATTCTTGTGTTGAACTTCAGGGCTCAGCATTTCTGAATTAAAAAAAAAATGATTGGAAAAGAAGGATATATTTGCAATCTGCTTGTTCTGAAAAGAATACATGGCACCTTATCTTATACAGCAAGCCATTATTATGATTTTGCTACCTGACTGGACAGATAGGTTGAGACAAGTACCTGTTCTTCCACCCACTTTACCATCAAATCTCTGCCAGTTAATTTTCAAAAATTCACTAACACGGGAGAGAGATTTAAGCTTTCATGGTGTTAGAAGGGGATTGTTCTGTAACAATGAGCTTGCCAGTGGAGTGACTGTGTTTAGTTAAGTCCCAAAGGGTTAAGAATATGGATGGTCAGCGGAAATGAAACAGAATCCAACACTGCAATATCCTGCCACGAAGTAGAAGCCACTGCAACCTCCATCTCCCAGTGAGCTTCCCCTGTGACATTCTCTGATTATGGCGCTGGTGGTGTCAGCACACACTGAGACGACGACACATACAAAAACTCCTAGATTCTAATGTCACTGGCAATGTTCTCCTGGTCTTTCTGAAAGAGAAATATAGACATTAGAAGAAGTTGTTTTAACACCAGCAATAAAATTGAGATAATTTTAAGCACCAACTACAAGCAAATCAGGACCACACCACAATATTTACAACTGAAAAGTAAGAAACCCTCAGAACTATAACAGAGTCAAAACAGGAACATGTGTTTATGAACATTACTTTCAAGTTTTGCATGTCTACTATACAATATGTCTTCTTCAATTTGAAAATTAATAAGGAACCATGACAAATAGCTTCATAAATCTTTTCAGGGTAGAAACATGTAAAATTTTCTCCATTTCTCCACAAGAGCAACTGTGATAGTTTGAATAGGATGACCCCCCATATGACCCCCCCCCCATAGAACCATATGGAGTGACACCATTAAGAGGTATGGCCTTTTTGGAGAAGGTGTGGCCTCATTGGGGGAAGTGTGTCACTAAGGAATGGAGATCTCATATGCTCAAGTTATACCAGTGTGACATACAGTCTCCTTCTGCAGTCTGAGGATCAAGATGTAGAGCTTTCAGCTTCTTCTTCAGCACCATATCAGCCTTCCATGCCACCATGCTTCTCTCCATGACAATGAAACTGTAAGCTAGCGCCAATTAAACATTTTTCTTTTTTAAGAGGTGACATGGTCATAGTGTTTCTAACTATGACAGCAACAAAGAGTTTTCATCATCACTTTGTAGTTAATACCAGATAAAATTCATTCCCATAAAATGAGGTGTCGAGCTTTGAGTCAGTGGTAAATTATGTGCTTAGTGGGAGTAGGACTCTGGATTTGATTTCCATCGCCAACCATGGTGAGGACACCACCAATAATAACACACTTACAACACATCCCACCACACACATAACTGGAGGGAAAAAGGGGGGAAGGAAATAGGAGAGGATGGAGGGAGAGATGGAAGGAGGGAGGGAAAAAGAGAGAGAGAAAGCAAAAGAGAGAGTTAAGAAGTTAATCAGCTTTTTGGGCTAAGCCTAAAAGCTCTGAATAACCAAGATACAATTCACAGATCACATGAAGCTCAAGAATAAGGAAGACCAAAGTGTGGGTGCTTTGGTCCTTTTTAGAAGGGGGAACAAAATACTCACAAGAGTAAATACAGAGACAAAGAGTAGAGCAAAGACTGAAGAAAAGGCCATCCAGAGACTGCCCCACCTGGGGCTTCATCCCATAAACAGCCACAAAACCCAGACACTGTTGTGGATGCTAACAAGTGCTTGCTGACAGGATCCTAATATAGCTGTCTCCTGAGAGGCTCTGCCAGTGCCTGACAAATACAGAGGTGGATGCTCTCAGCCAACCATTGGACTGAGCACAAGGTCCCCAGTGGAGGAGCTAGAGCAAGGACTGAAAGAGCTGAAGGAGCTTGAATTCCCATAGGACTTCAATATGAACCAACCAGTACCCCCAGAGCTCCCAGGGACTAAACCACCAACCAAAGAGAACACATGGAGGGACCCATATGTAGCAGAGGATGGCCTTTTCAGTCATCAATGGGAAGAGAGGCCCTGGTCCTGTGAAGGCTAGATGCCCCAGTGTAGGGGAATGCCAGGGCAAGGAGGTAGGAGTGGGTGGGTGAGTGGGGGAACACCCTCATAGAAGCAGGGGGAGGGAGGATGGGATAGGGGCTTCAGCAGGAGAACCAGGAAAGGGGATAACATTTGAAATGTAAATAAAGAAAATATCCAATAAAAAGGATTTGAAAACAGAAAAAAAAAAAAGTTAATCAGACTGGAGTTGGCGCCTTTGCTTAGTCTTTCCTCTTAATACATCCACCCATAACAAACCATTTGATATTTAAATCAGTGGTCAATATTTTACAATCAGTATTTTTCAAATAAAA
Organism: Mus minutoides; assembly: GCA_902729485.2. Classification (NCBI taxonomy): domain Eukaryota; kingdom Metazoa; phylum Chordata; class Mammalia; order Rodentia; family Muridae; genus Mus; species Mus minutoides. The sequence continues at coordinate 3,917,829 of LR749496.1, forward strand.
ACACAGATGCTGCTTATCTTGAAAAGTCAGATGTAGTAGTAATAGACTTTTCCCATCTCTGAAAGAAAGGTTTGCTTGTGTGACATCCTTGGGACCACGTAACCTGTCTCCTCCAGTTTGTCCCACCCTCACTTGACCCAGTCAACTGACCTAGATACCAGAGTAACTAGTGTGGTCGTCTGGGTGGCAGCAGACCTCTAGCTGGAATTGGAAAGAACCCTTACCCCTAATTCCGTCATACCTCTGTTTTCTGTCTGGTACAGTATTTGGCAAGGCACCTGACATCTCTCCATCATCCTTTACTTCCTTATATCTCAATAGCATTCTGCACTAGTGAATTCTAGTGAATATGCATGTCTGTCCATGGCCTAAGACTGTAGGCAACACTTCTCTCCATGTCGCTCCTTTGCTATTCTGCTTTGCCTTGAGCCCTGTCCCGTCCCTCTGGTTCTTCACACTTTGATACAGCACAGACTGAACAGAATCTGTGGTGTCAAATAGATATTGACTAGAATAAATGACAAAGTTCTTTTAATTTCTTGACAGGCATTATGCTGAGAGCATGCTGCCTTCACTCCCAACTCCTCCTGGAGTTGAATCCAACCAGTCCTGCCGGGCCTTTTAACTGTTGACTATATTTTCCTGTGAGTGGTCTAACCTCTGCATCTAGATTCCCTGCATGTGAATAAAAACTGCCAAAAATGATGACCCAACCCTCCATTCTTTCTTATCCCTTTGTATGCCTTCAAATTCTCTTGCCATAATTATATATATTAAGTAGCAATGTGCTGTATTCCCTTGAAGAGTTAAGCAACCTATTCAACTTTGAGCTCTTCTTAAAGATGACTCTCCTCCCGTGTGTTTGAATTATTGAACAGTAATCCATCACTAAAGGGTACTAAATGACGAAAAGTAGCTCAGTTACTTTCCTAGTCCTGGTATTAACAAGAAAGACAATCAACAATTTTCTTAAGATGCACACATTTAACTTGTCTACAGTTTCCCTGAGGAGCCCCAGAAGGCTCGAGGAGCAGAACACATACATATCACATACACATTCTCCATACGACAGTTAATGTTCCTACTTGCTTCAAGATCCTCTCTCTACTATCATGTCGCTTTATTGCTAGTGATATGAGACAGTTCTGTGAAGGCAGTTAAACACATATAAGCTCCTTTCTGCTAATAGTCCTTTCTTTGACTTGAAGGAACTAAATTCTCTAAATCAAGAAGTCACCTAGCTAAAAAGATATTTCTTCAAAGCATTGAGGGAAGAATTGATTGAAAAAGTATTCTGAAAGAAAAAAGTATTCTGGCTAGTTTTTGTATCAACTCTACACAAGTTAGAGTCATTTGAGAAAAAGGAACCTCAAATGAGAAAATGTCTTCACCAAGTTGGCTTGTAGGCATGCCTGTGGTACGTTTTCTTGACTGATGACACATGTAGAAGAGCCCGTCTCACTGTGAGCAGTGATCCTCCCTGGCTAGGTGGTCTTGGGCTGTATAAGAAAACAGGCTGAGCAAGCCTTGGGGTGCAAGATGGAAGGATACACTCTCTCTTAGCCTCTGCATCAGTTCCTGCCTCTGGGTTCCTATCCCAGTAGAATTCATTCATGTCTTCCTTCACTGATGCACTGAGATGTGTAAATACAAGCAAAATAAACCCTTACCTTATCATCTTGCTTTGGGTCATAGTCTTTTATTGCAGCAATAACAAGTCAGGATGTTAACTAGCCTTGAACTATCTTTTAAGGAAAAGAGCCACAATATCTGTCTTAATCAGGGTTTCTATTCCTGAACAAACATCATGACCAAGAAGCAAGTTGGGGACAAAAGGGTTTATTCAGCTTACACTTCCATACTGCTGTTCATCACCAAAGGAAGTCAGGACTGGAATTCAAGCAGGTCAGGAAGCAGGAGCTGATGCAGAGGCCATGGAGGGATGTTACTTACTAGCTTGCTTCTCCTGGCTTGCTCAACTTTCTTTCTTCTAGAACCCAAGACAACCAGCTCAGGGATGGTCCCACCCACAATAGGCCCTCCCCCTTTGATCACTAATTGAGAAAATGCCTTACAGCTGGATCTTATGGAGAGATTTTCTCAACTGAAGCTCCTTTCTCTGTGATAATCCCAGCCTGTGTCAAGTTGACACACAAAACCAGTCAGTACAATATCTATGTGTTTTTGGTTGGTAAGTAAAGAATGAGACTAAAAAAGCAGAAGGGTTCTACAATGGAGAGTCAGGGAGAGCGGTGTAAAGTAGAGAGAAGTCGGTGTAGAGAGGGTGATGCCTGTATAGAGCGGATCCTATGACTTTCAAAACCACCTTTCTTCCTGAGATACTTCCTCCATCCTTCCTTGTTTCTCATCACTTCGTCAAATTCCATGAAGTTAGGAACGTGCCCTAGTCTCCTGCCAATACCACCATGCTTTTGAGTCTCTTACACCCAATGCGTGTGCTTAGACATCTTCATATAGTCTGAGAAATTCTTTCTGTTTATTCCACACAACCCAACCACAGATCAGTGACACAGCGTACCAAATCTACCTTCATAGTCTTGTGTCAATAACACAAGCTGGGTGATCTCTTCAATCCTATAGTACATATACAATATCAACTTTCAAGATTTCACATTTTGTATATCTGTACTAAATTTAAATTAAAAAAAAAAAGTTTACCTCCAAGACAACACCACTTATTTGGGGTTTTAGGACTTTGTTAGAAATTTCTTATTTATTATTTCCTCCAATGTTATTGGCAAAGAAAAATGAGACTGCCTTGGGGGTTATTATAAGATTTATAGATATAGAGAAGTCCAATAGAAGGACTGATTATGTACAAGACACTCAAAAATGGCTGTTCCCCTCCTCAGAACATGTTTCTTAAATCTGCCCAAAGAGTGCTTTGTAAAAACTCATAACTTTTATATCTTCAGACATGTCAAGAGTTTTCAGTCTTACCATCCCTAGTTATGAAAGACTCTTAGAAAACAACAACAACAACAACAACAACAACAACAACAACAACAACAGAGGTACAAGGACTACCACTAGCCCTCATCCCAGGAATTCTGATGTCACTGGGGAGGCCCCCAGTGCAGCACACTGGAAAGCTCATGCCTGGTATCAGTGTCATCTAGGGGTTGAAAGGGGGAACCAAAGATTAGAGAGCTCTATGTGGGAAGATTCTGTTCCTAAGGTCCATGTTTCTTGGATTCTTGCATATATACTATTAAGAGTTTCTAGAAGAAATGGGAAATCAGTTAAGTATCCTCCTCCAAACATATTTTTTTCAACGTCTCTGTCAATATTCACGTGGGATATACCACTGATCCTGAGATTGGCAGAGGACATTTCTCCTAGATTAATAGCCTAAATTAATTAATTAGCTTCATTCTCTCATTGCCTTGACTTCCTTTCCTCTGTCTTTTCTCCCCACCTCCCAGGAACTGTCCCCCTGTGCCTCCGCTTTCCCTTCTGGAGGGATAATTTACCTCCTCCTTGAAGATTTGCCATTCCCCCAAGAGTTTTGTATATATGAGCTATGAAGCTTTACTAATTTACATTTCTATTTTGAAGTCATATCTGAAACATACAGCCAAGAGAAAAAAAATCAACCTGGGATTTTACAATTATTTTCATTTTAATCTGGGGAAAACTGGAAGAGAATTTATGAGCAGCCTTGGAAGCCACTGCAAGAAAGCTCCGTGCACCCTGAATCAATTAGACTAGGAGAGAGTTTCGGGAGTGACTTGAAATCAGTCAAGAAATCTGCAGTGGCTGGGTTCAGAGACAAATCCGTTGACGCTGTGATAGTGGGCAAGGAGTCCGGGACTCCGTGTGTTTGGCTTCTCCGTGGTCACTAAATTCGAGCCTCCTGCAGTCAACAAAGACAAGAAAGAACTCATCAGCTACACCCATCAGTGAATTACTGATGTCAGGATCCTCTGAAGTCCCAGAAGGCTTGTGTACGTTTTGTTTAAGCCTTCCCGTATAGGTAAACAATTATCTCTATCAGGCTGTAAGCTTTAATAAGCAGTCAGTATCTCCTTTATTTGGTGTTAAAGGGGAGACTAAAGTGATGAGAGCAGAGAGGGAATTGTAACTAGAACCTGAACAATATGGCTAGACTGTTCTTCTTCTCCTTACCTGTGTCTCCTCTCCACCAACTCCTCCTGTCTCCTCCTGGTCCTGAAGGAAGAAGACAATTGACATGAAAACAGCTAAGCTAGGGGTTTGGGCCAGTTAATCAGTATCTCGGTGGCTGCTCACTGTTTATAGAAAGACACCCCCCCCCCGCCCGATTCTTGATCCCAAATAGTGGAGGGCTTGCGAGTCAGGGCCTTCTGCTTTTCCAACAAGCAGAGCTGCCTCGATTTAATTAACTGCCTCCCCATGCCCTGGTGTGACTTCATGGCCAGGAAGGTGTTTCCCAAGGAAATCAGAATGAAGGGGGTGGGCAGAATGGGGAAAGAAGGGGGGAACGGTTCAGAAGGGCAATAAGGGGGGGGGGGGGGGTTAACAGCACTGCTTAAGATCAAGGGCTGGAGTCCTGAGATGCTGGCAGACTTGAAAACTTTAATTTACTGTCACTGTTAGCCCCCTTTGAGGTTTATGGTGGTATTTATATACACGGCATCAATCACATGAAACAAGGAAGGGATTTATAGTTTGTTTTAAAGACTGCAAATGCAATGTAATGCAAATAGCTTGCCTCATGGGCATTTACGTTTAATGGGAAAATTACAGATGCAAAAGATTGGTAGAACAAATTTTAAATTGACTTTATTACATCTAGTGCTTTTCAGAGAATACTATTTAAAAGAAAACGCAGGAAAAAAAGCTGTGGTAATGGAGTTCTTCACTGTCGTCTGTCTCACAACTTCAGGACCACTTAACTGACTCTCTTCTTTTCTTTCTTTCCTTGTCTACTTTATTGAGGGGGGTTGATTTTGGTTTTCATGTCTTCCTGCTATGTCTACAAGAAACTTGACTAAATTAGAAAAATCCTCAGGCCCATAAGCTGATAAGAAACTAGATTCCCTTTATTTGATTTTGTATTATTTTTTCAGCCCCACCAAAGAACATTTCCATAAAACTTACTGGTTGTATATATGTTTTCAGCCTGCTCCAAAAAGGAGAGGTTAATGAAATAAAAACTTTTTAAAAATTCATTTAGGTTCACAGAAAACGAAAAAGACAGAAATGCTCTGTGTCTCCCCTGCCCCCCCCCCACACACATACCCTCCCCCAGAAGAATGGTAATTGTTTCAAGTGATGATCCTACATTGATATTTTAAAAAGGCCCAGAGCTCCAGCTGGATCTGCATAGTGTTCACTCTTGGTGAGATTCAGTTTGTGATCTGTGAAACAGATGTGTCATAACCTACCATGCCTGAATATGTCTCCCTGCCCTGAAGATCATCCTTAGCCCAGCTGACCATCCCTGACCCTCTACACTTGCTGCCACTTCCTGTCCAAAGTTTCAGATTTAGGAGGACATCATACAGTACTAAGCAAGCGTTGTCTAGCTTTTGCAAATCATTTCCACTGGCCATACGAGTCTAAGTCCCATACCCCTACCCCACCTCTTCTAGCCCTCATAGTTTGCTTATGTTGAGAGTTGAGTAATACTCCACAATAAAACTATTCTAGTGTTTATTGATTCCTTCATCTACTGAATATGATTATGGTTGGTTTTGAAGAAATTCTCCACCTGTCTTCCAATGAGGCTAAGTCCAGTGGATGAGGACTCCTGTTGCCTCATGATCTGATCAGCACATGGTCAGGGTTATAGGGTTAGCCATTCTGAAAGCTCTGCAGGTATATATGTACTGCAGCTTGTCAGGAAGATATGATGTGGAATATCATCACATATGTTTAATTTTGGTCTTTTAGGAGTTTTGGTCCATTTTAAAATTTACATTGTTTCCTTATAATTGAGTTTTAAGAGTATGTGCATAAATGTCTTTAATCAAGATTTAAAGGTTTAGAGTAGACTAGTTCTCATGTGTTAAAGTGTGTGTGTGTGTGTGTGTGTGTGTGTGTGTGTGTATGAATGTTGTGTGTATCTGCATGTGTGTGCATGTATGTACAAATGCATGTGCATGTGCTTGTTTGTGTGCACATGCATGTGCACTTTGGCCTCTGCCTGGTGCCTCCCGCATAATGCTGACATTTATGTTGACACAAACTAATCAGTGCAAATTCAGAGCCATACAATGAGGAGAGAGACATTGAGCCTCTGCTGGTAGCTGGAGAGACTCCCTCTCCCATGCACAGAAGCACTGTCCTCTAAAAAGTTAATGAAAAATTATTTCAGAAAAAAATCCTGCCCTCTCCAATTGTGAAGACACATTTAAATTGTATTCTAAAATTATTTTTCTCATAATCTTAATATTTTTATTCTTTAGTAACTCCTTTTTCATAAAATACTGAGTAGCTTGCAAAAAATTCACAGGGTTAAAAATTTATGGGAGCCAACATTACATTTTTGACTCTCTAATGCTCCCCCATATGCCCCTAGATATTTTCATATATTGCTCTCATATATTCCACAACTCATACAAACGTGTCCTAAAAGTCCATTAGTTAGGCACAAAAAAATTACGAATAATTTTCCTTCATAACTTTTTAGTTTTTGTCTATAAAAACATAGAAAAGAAACTCAAATAGGCAGGGAATTTGACATTTTAAACAATGCGTGATGATTTTTAAGATTCCATTTTATTTTTGCTTGGACGCTTGTGTTGGTGTGTGTATGTACATATATGTATACATATGTCACTAAAGCTGCCCACAGAGTCCAGAAGATATATTGGTGATTGTGGATCAAAATGAGCTCTAAGAGATATACCTAGTCCCCTGATAGAACAGAACAAACTTTCAACTGGCAAACCACCACTCTAGTGCCACTTTCTGTCATTTTTAATGGAGGCAGGGACATTCCTGTAGGGTCCTCACCTTTTTTGCCATCCAAACACAACTTCAATATGACCTAGACATTAAGGCTACATTGAACTATTAATAATGATAGTTCCAAAGTACGGTCACATAAATAAGATGCCTCTGTACCATCTTAGGCAAATCAAGGGTCACCAATTGGTTCCAGTCCTCAAAATCCTTAAGAATGCTCTGTCATGATGCTTGAGTCATAAGATTCAAGAGAATCCCCTTCTCCACTTTTGATATTACTATATTTGATGGTCTAAAGTCCTTACAATGTCCAAGATGGTTGTTCCATGTTTTTGCCATTGTGGGGCGTGGTGGGAAGGGAGGGAAGAGCTCAACAGCCCAGTCCTGGTAGGAGAGTAGGAGCTGTATAGATCCCTGTTGGCTTCAACATAATGGAACGTGTGCCTCATGGCTACCCTTGGCATGGAACCCTGAATGTATATTCTTTTATTCTTCTCAGACAGTCTTACTAAATCTTAAAGCTCCTATAAGTAAAAGAAGAAAATGAATATCAATTTAAAAAATCACAGTATATTTCAGTGTTGAGAAGATTACTTCTACCTGTGTTGGAAACTGATACCAACCATAATGAGCAGTTTAGCTCCATGGTGTCAGGCCAACTGTCTTCTCCACTCCCTTCATGAAACTAACATTTTAGTCAGTTGTGCACTGTGGTCTGATTTTACTGACAGAAGCATCATTTCAACCATCACACCAGTAACTGCCCAGTAGTTCCTGGAGTTGATTGTTTAAATATATAAATCAATAAGAGATAGATCTGTACCTGTCCTGCTTCAGCAAATACTGGAGAGGGGCCATATCTGACCTAATTTATTAAAATAAAAATCCCTGAAGAGCATCTTGTCCTTGGTCCCTTTAAGCAGAATCAATTGTATTTATAAATACCCAGCACTTGACAGCCATGAGGATTAAGATGCTAGATTTATTTAACTCCTGTGGTAGATGGGGGAAAGGACTAGCTTCTACCACTGTATTTACACAGCAGACTCTGGGATTCAGTGTTAATGATATATTAGCTACCATCAGGCCCAATATAATTCCAAACCACATGAGCAAATGAGGGATACTTCAAAATGTTCATTTGAACAAATATCAAAGAAAAAAGGCATGAAATGTATATTAATAGCAACAATATAACTACCTCAGATGATTAATCAGTGTCTAAAATGCAAAGGCAAGTAACCAATTATGGCTTAATCTTTGATCTGTGAATTCACTGGTAGCCTTGAATTATTAAGTTAAAAGCAAAGAGACACACATCTCTTCATTAAACTGATCTCTCCACAGATACTAAATAGATCTATTAGGATAAGTGATAACAGAGCAAAATGCCCTCCAACAACAAAAAAAAATTTTGTTGTCTTCATTCATAAAACTGCAGGAGCTTTTTTTTTTTTTTAACAAACAAATAAGAGCTTAGTGAAGCTTCCATTTTCCCACTTGATTTTTTTTTTTTTTTTAATTTGTGAGAAACCAGATCTTAACATATAGGGAACACAGAATTTCTACAACTTAGAGTAAATGATGGGAAGCTTTATAAAAGAAATATATAAAAATCTCTACAGACTTGCACAGGTAGCAGTATACTCAGACTATGGGATTGTAAAGTGTAGGCCTCACCCTGGTCCAGTAGGCACCCTGACAGATGATGGCTTGGCAACATTTGCCCATGGATGAAAGAATTTCTCAAGTACCTGGACCATAGAGCCAGGACCACTCTGAAATCACAGCAACATCAGCACCTCCCTATTCATGCTTTCTAAAGAAAATAAATTGAATCATAACAACCAGGTTCTTCAGTAGACATCAATTAATGAAGAGACTTATAACTGGTGAAGTGATTGAGAATAAGTGATCACTTTACCACCTCCTTTTACCCAAGGCCCAGGAACATCAAAGGAGGGGTAGTGGAAAGAATACAAGAGCCAGAGGATGGAAACAAGGACAAGCACAACATGCTGTATGCATAAACTCAAGGAAGCTGTGGTTGCTGGCACAAGATTAGCAAAAGATCAAGCCAGTTGAAACTCTAGCATGAATGGATGATGGACTAATGTGACCTCACTCCTAGCAGTTTATGGTGTCTCAGCAACTGCATCCAAATTCCTGCCCTGCTTGAATTCCTGTCCTGACTTCTTTCAGTGGTGGTCAGTGCAACATGGAAATGTAAGCCCAATAAATCCTTTCCTCCCCTACTTTCTTCTTAGTCATGGTATTTCACTGCAGCAGTAGAAAACTGAACTAAGACAGTGATCTTGACTTCTTTCTGATTTTAGTGGAACTGCTTTGTGTTTTTTTCCATATAAGTTAACATTGGCTATGGGCTTGATGTTAACTGCCTTTATTATGTTGAGATATATCCTTTATATCCTTAATCTTACCAGGGGTTTTATCATAAATGTTTTTGGATTTTGTTAAAGGTCTTTTCTACATCTAATGAGATCATCATCTCTGGTTTTTCCCTTCAATTTGTTTAATAATCTATTGCATTTATCTATTTACATTTGTTGGACTGTTCCTGAGGATGAAGCCTACTTAATCATGGTAAATGATCTTTTAAATGTATTCTTGGATTTAGAAAGTATTTTATTGAGAACTTTTTTTTTCTTTTTTTGCATCTGTGTTCATAAGAGAAATTGGTCTGGAATTCTCTTTCTTTGTTGGGTCTATATATGGTTTCCATATCAGAGTAACTGTGGCCTTATAAAACAGATGAGACATTGCTTCTTCTCTCTTATTTTGTAGAATAATTTGAGGACTATTGACATTAACTCTTTTTATTTTGAGAGTCTAGTAGAATTCTGCACGAAAACCATCTGGCCCTGGGCTTTTTCTTTTATGATGGGTGGACTTTTAATGACTGCTATTTGTGTTATAGTTCTGCTTAAATTAAATATCTGATCTTGATTTAACTTTGGTAAGTAGTATGTATCAGGAAAATTATCCATTTCTTTTGGACTTTCCAATTGGTACAGGTTTTTAAATGATTAATTGATTTTTAAATTATATAATTGATTCTCTGCATTTCCTCATTGTTGTTATGTCTTCTTTTTATCTCTAATTTTGTTAATTTGGATCTTCTCTCTCCACCTTTTAGTTAGTTTACATAAAGGTTTGCTTATCTTGTCAATTTTCTCAAAGAACTTAATCTTCTGTCGATTCTTGGTATTATTTTATGGTTTATTTTATTTATTTCAGCTTTGAATTTATTATTTCCTACAATCTACTCCTTCAAGTGTGATTTCTTCTTTTTGTTCCAGAGTTTTCAGGTTTGGTGTTATGTTATGAGTATGAGATATCTCCAATTTCTTTATGTAGACACTTAGTGTTGTGAGATTACCTCTTAGACCTGCCATCATTGTGTCTCATTAGTTTGGGTGTGTTATGTTTTCATTTTCAATTAAGTCTAGTGGTGAGTTATTCGGTTTCCATGAGTTTGAAAGCTTTTTGTTGACTCTTTTTGTTGTTGCCCAGCTTCAATCCATGGTGTTCTGCATAGTGCATAGTGTTATTTCAATTGTCTTGAATGTTGAAGTTTGCTTTGTGTCCAAATACATGATCAATTTTGGAGAAAATTCCATGAGGTGCTGAGAAGAAAGTATATTATTCTGTGTTTGTGTAAAATGTTAAACAATTATCTGTTAGTGCTAATACTTCTGTTTAGTTCTTGTCTAAATGACCTGACTGTTGGCTACCTTGGGGTATTGAAGTTATCCACTACCAGTGTGTGAGGGTCAATATGTAGTTTAACTGTAATAGTTTTCTTTTATGAACTTGGGTGCCCTTGTGTTGAGGCATAGATGTTAAGTTTTGTTCTCTCTGTGGGCATTTTATTTCTTTGATGGCTAGGTAGTGTCCTTTTCTATATATTTGATTAGTATTTGTTTGAAATCTGTTTTGTTAGATGATAAAATGACTACACCAGCTTGTTTCACAGGTCCATTTGCTTGGAATATCTTTTTCTATCCTTTTATCTTGAGGCAATGTCTATCCATCTATCCTTGATGTTGAGGTGTGTTTCTTGGATGTAGCAGAAGGACAGATTCTATTTTCACATTCATTCTGTTGGTCTGTGCCTTTTTACAGGTGAACTTCGACCATTGGTATTGACAGTTCTCAATGAGCGGTGCTTGTTGACCACTGTGTTTTGTTTCTGTAGTGTATTTCCCCCACTTCTTTTGATCTGATAGACTGGAATTAGATCATATTTGTGTCTTGTTGAATCTGCTTGGCCTCCTCAGCTTGAGGTTTTCCATTTAGCACTTTCTGTAGAGCTGGGTTTGCAAGTGGATACTTCTTAATTTTAGTTTTATCTTGGAATGTCTTTCTTTCTTTATCTGTCGTAATTGAAAGTTTTGCTACACGTGGTTGTCTATACTAGTCTCTTGGAGTTTATAGAATCCAGGAGCTTTTTGAGTCTCTGATGAGAAGTAAGCTGTTGTTTTAGTAAGCCTGTTTTATATAGTACTCAGTTTTTTTTCCTCGCCTATTTTTAGTATTTGTTCTTGCTTCTCTATGTTTATTATTTTGATTACTATGTACTGAGATGCATTTCTTTTCTGGGGTAGTTTATTTAGTGTTCCATATTCTTCTTGTATCTTGATAGGCATCTCCTTCTTTAAGTTACAAATTTTTGTTCTATAATTTTACTAAAATATTTTCTGTGATTTTGACCTGGCTTTCTTCTCCTCTCTATTTCTACTATTCATAGATTTGGTCTTTGTGTAGTGTTTCATTTTCTTGGATGTTTTGTGCCTAAATTTATCTTGATTTAACGTTTTCTTTCTTTCATTCTTCGATCTTGTCTTCAGTGAGCTTCTTCCTTCCTTGGTATAGGTGCTCAGAAGGCTCCCAGGAACTCAAATATTTTTTGTAATTTAATTTTTAAAGAATTAGATTTTATCCTCTATGATGGAAAGATACACAAAAATATGCAAACCGTTCAAGAGACACAAGAACAAAGTAACCAATATATTTTTATTAAGAGACAGATGAGAAGAAAGTATACTTTGGATTCAATGCTCCTTTAGAGTCTAAGAATGGATTGATAACAACATCCATACTACTGGAGCGAACCTAAGAGTTATGAAAATAATATAATGCATTGTTTGGAATGTGAGTAGATACCTAATTTCTTTCCATTTCTTTCATAAGATCAGCTTGGCAAATCTGAACTCTTATCTAAAATAGGAACTCTCAAAAGCGCATCTGGTTAGAGGATAAGCGTTGGTGCAGTTGTGATGTTTTCATGATCACAATCCCCTTAGCTTCAGAATAGCTGTCACCATAAGTATCCTTCACCTTGATGCCCTCAAGATCTTTTAGAGTAGAGTAGAGATACTTCAAGTAAATTCCCCAGGAACACTAAGCATTAGTAAGGAAGGTGTTGGAAATGTCAGGTCTTGGTCCTGTCACAGGATCTACTGGATGGCAAAGCCCAGGTCTTCAGGGAGAGTTTTCAATAGCCTGAATTTTATATACTTAAAACTTACAGATAGAAATCCAAAACCTTAGTATACATCAAGAAAAACATATGCCCCTATCTTTGTGGTATTAAATCACAGGCTAACAACATTATCAATTATTGCTACAATGTCATCATTTCTCAATGATGGTTCCTCACAAAGAGATCACACCAAGAGGTAAATGATGATCCACCAACTAGGCAACTCCATAGGATTAGTCAGTAACTCATTCACAGACATTATCACGGTAGCACTTAATAAAGACTTGTGCTTTGGCAAAAGTTCTAGTGGGTACATACTCTCATGCTTCTCTTGTTTTCTAATACTTATTGTAACCTTGAAAGCTATATTCACATCTGGAGGGCATTACATTATGTGAAGTAAGCCATACACAGAAAGACAAATATATCACTCATGTGGGATCTAAAATTGATCAGATATTGAATGGGTAGGCTGGGGGAGGAGGGTGGAGACATGCTGGTTAAAACATTACAACTATAATTGTATCAGGGAACAAGTTTAATAATTTTACTGCACACCATGGTATCTGCCTATGGTTCATAACCAGACACTACATTCCTGAAACATGCTAAGAGCGGATGTTGCATTATCATCACATAAATGATAACTATGTGAGGTGGCTTATTGTTAGCTAGAAGTCACCACTCCATAGTTCTTCAATGCATCATGTTGTATATAATAAATGCATGTAGGTTTATTGTTTTTAAATTCCAGCTTTAGTAAGCTCTGTTTTATGTTCTATATGTAATGAGATGGATACAATTTTTTAATTTATCTACTGTAAATCACATACCAACTTTCTACCTACTTTTGACACAGTAGTACCCTTTCTTTTATGGGATTTGGCTTTTTTGGTTATCAATACTTAACCATAGCTCAGAAATATTAGATGAAAGTTTCAGAAAGAGATAATTTGAACACTTTCAGTTACATTGTCGCATATTGAAATTCTGCTTCATTTTGCCCAGGAGATGTCACCCCCTGTGTCCATGTCCATGTTGTCTATACTACCCTCACATTCAGTATTTAATAGCCATCTTGGTTATCAAAATGAACTATCATGATAGCACAGTGCTTGTATTGAAGTGATCCTTACAGAAGAGCCCAAGGCTACATTAATATCCCTACACTATTCCTGTCATCCAGAACACATTGTGCTCTTATCCGTTATCACAACAAAGGGAAGAATGGGTATTATATGATTTTTTTGAGAGTCCACATTCTTATAACTTTTAATGAAATATATTGTCATTGTTAATTATTGTATTTATTATTAGCTCTTCACCTCTTCTTATGAACAATTTATGAATTAGATTGTATGTCTGTATAGGAAAAATCAGCATACATAGGGTTCACTACTACCCATGGTCTTAAATTTAACTCCACTGTGGTTCTTAGAAAATCTCTTCCATGATTAAGTTTGAGCTACTTTATTTTTATTTTTAATTAAGAAATAAAACTCCATTGTACTACTGTCAGGCAGGGCTTGTCATCTGATGCTGGTTTATCCTGGTTTCTTTTGAAGGTTTTAATGTATACTATAACCATATCCTCCAGTGGTACTAGGAGTACTCTAACAGACTGCCATTATACGATGCTCATGCACTTTGGCCTCAGAAGTTGTCTGTCTGCATCGAAGCACTATTTTGAAACTAATTCAAAGAGGCATTATTCTGCGCTTCTTCACCACAGGCGAAGGGACTGTTCTCATCTGGGAACTGCCCGGCGAGAGCTGCAGGCCAAATCTGGCATGAATTTATCCAAAGAGTAGCCTCAGTGTTCCCATTTCAATGCTGAATGGGCTATTGAGCTCTGACACTCCCCTCCCCCAAACCTCTTAGGTTAGACTGTCTCTCATAAAGGAACTTGTCGATTTTTATTAACTTGTTCAGATCTTTCTAAGAAATTAGAGTTGCATGATTTGTCTTTTGTATACATAGAGAAATAACAGTACTGAATTGGACTAAAGATGCCAGGCACTGTTGTATGCCAGAAAAATTAAGAAAATAAATAATTTCATATGCTTTCTGGATGCTCCGTCTGTTTCTGAGACACATAGTCTAGTTTATAGTCCAGTTTATTCATCCTTAAGTCCGTTCTGTTTTAAAATCCAGTTTGGAGTAGACCAGAATTCTTTTGACATTATTCACATAGCTCAGAACTTAGGTCTCCTGCAGTTGCTTTGTTTGTTTGTTTGTTTGTTTGTTTGTTTATTGGTTGGTTAGTTGATTGGTTGGGTTTTATTTTGTTTTTGTTTTTGGTACAGTTTGACTAATGTGGAGTTTTTTTCTATCAATTGAGACATTGGAATCACAGAGTGAGCAAGGATTTTCCACCTGAACGTTCTTTGGTATCTTTCTGTAGATTTGTTGCATCTCTCTGGCTAACTAAGTTTGAGGAGGATGAGTCAGGCTTCTGCTGCAGCCTGGCCTGTCGGGGAAGTACACCTAGAAGCTCTTGCTTCATTGACTAATCAATCATTTTACTCCTTGATGGCTTTGCAAACATCCATCACTTGTGGGCTTTCATAGGACCGAATATTGCATCTTCTGAAAGTTGTTAAATATTCTTGACATAGAAAAATCTGTACATACACTATGAAGAAGCTATACCAAAAATTGAGAATGATTCTTTGTTCAATAAGCACCTCTAGGACATGAGACGGTATCAGCGGGTATCAGTGGACAAGGGAAAGAACATTGTAAGGGCTGGGCATCCTGCCACAAAGGGGGCAGGTTTTTTTGTTTTGTTTTGTTTTTTGTTTTTGTTTTTATTTTTTTTGAAAACTATTCGCTAGCCATTCTAAGGCCCAGGGACCATCCCAGAGGAAGGAGCACAAAGATGAGAAAAGCAAGAGGATGAGAAGTAGTATTATAACATGCTGTCTTCTGGACATACCATGTCTATTGCAAACACAAGCACACAGTAGCTATGACCACCTGTGCAGGAACTTCATAGAGGGTTTGGGGTGGGGATGAATTAGAGAGAAGAAGGCTTTTATCGAGAGAGAGAGAGAGAGAAAGAGAGAGAGAGAGAGAGAGAGAGAGAGAGAGAGAGAGAGAGAGAAAAGAAGGTAACAGGAGAAAACCATGATTGTATATGAGCAAGAATCTGCCCACAATAAAATAAAATTAAAACTGAAATATATATCGGCTGCATAATATGTGAGCAGAGGACTTATGTACAATTTTAAATCTCACAGTTGCAGTTTCTCCCCACCCCTAACAACAGATGCCCCTTTCCAAAGCCACTTCCATCTCTCCTTTAGAATTAAAGGAGACTATTTTCGCTCAAGTGCTTTGGGGCTAAAAGGGTGAATTTTCTAAAGGCAACTTGGAAAAGAGATGGAGAAACAGAACATTGCCCAAACTGGCTTACATTAAGAGAAACAAACGAACAGGAAATGTAGATGGGGAAAGGAATAGGAAGACCGGAGATGAAAAATGCTAGGAGAGGGACTAGCTAGCTCTTCAGGCACACTCATGGGGAAATAGAGCTCACCGCGACCTGAGGCCGGCGCAAGGCCAGCAAAGGACCATTGCTGACAAATACGCCTGATATTTAGGTGACTTTGTCCCGTAATACTGTGAAGCCATTGCCTCACAGACCTCCAAACCACCAAGCCCTTAGCGATGTCTCTACATTTCTCAAACCCTACTATGATAGCATCGTGCATGCATGTGTGAAGGAGTTACATGGGAGAGAACGGGGAGTGACAAGAATCTGCTCTGGAAACTCATCGAAATCTCTCAAAGGATCAACTTATGCAAATTTTAGGAAAGGTTGTTCAGGTCGGTTTTTACTCATCCAAGGTCACCTCCATTCATGTTTACTTTCCAACCCCACTCATATTTACTCTATACTAAAAGTTGGCTTCCTAAGTAATTCATAGATTCTCGTGATGTTTCCTAATAATCATAATAACAAAGTTCAGGGTATCAAATGTATTCTAGTACATCTGTACACAAATGTTCACAAATAGAAGTGAAAAGGCAAAATAAAAATAGCTAATATTCCCTTCCCTCCCCAGCAGCTGCTTCCATCTGTAGGTTGCTGTGTATACGTCTGGTTTGTTTTCCTCTCATGCCCTGAGTATTGCAGGCATTGTAACTTGAATAGACAGGAATAATAGTACCCCAGTCTCCAACCTCAAGAAATCTTTGTTAGACAAGTAAGCAAGTTGGGAACTTGATACTCATGACAGAAAACACCAGAGTCTTCAGGAAAGCCACAGTGGCCAACCTTGTCATTAGCCTTCTCACACACATGAAAGAGGGGCGCTGACTGTCCATACAAGTGACTCAGAGCATGAGTAGCCTTGTCTTTTCCAGAAAAACCACCCAGGTAATCTGAATATTAATGAGCAGACTAAGTGTTCACTATTTCAACCCAAGGAGTCTTTTTTTTTTTTTTNCCATTCCTCTGTTGAGGGACATCTGGGTTCTTTCCAGTTTCTGGCTATTATGAATAAGGCTGCTATGAACATAGTGGAACATGTGTCCTTGTTACCAGATGGAATATCTTCTGGATATATGCCCAGTAGAGGTATTGCAGGATCTTCTGGTAATACTATGCCCAATTTTCTGAGGAACCGCCAGACTGATTTCCAGAGTCAACCCAAGGAGTCTTGAAGTGAGTTTCATTTCTCAGGAATAGCTAACACATCTCATTGCGAGTAAGCAAAATCACATTCAAAACTATATAAATCATTTGCTTATATAACATATCATTTAAACCAGAATTAAAATGCCAACCTATGTCTATATTAATAAGAAAACAAGTTTTCCTTTACATCAGGAAAAAAATGGTTTTTGGAGTGAGCTAGAAGTATGGCTCAGTGGTTAAAAGCACTCACAGAGGACCTGAGTTCAATTCACAGCACCCCTGTGGTATCTCACAATCCAGTTCTAGGGGCTCCTATGCCCTGTCTTCTGATGTCTGTGGACATCAAGTACACCTGGGACATGCACACACACACACACACACACACACACACACACACACACACATTTACATTTAGGTAAATCACTCATGCACATAAAATAAACTTAAACGGTTTTTTATATGCTCCTATTTTCTTGAACTTAAAATGTCTCAGGAAGTTGCATATTTCTTTATATTTGATTTTCATATACATTGAAAGTCTAGCCTGTCTCCTTTTTTCTCTATTATTTCTGAAAATTTAGATCCTTTAGAGTGTATATGTTCTCAGAATAGCTTCATGTTAACTTATAATTTATAAATGCTAGCAGACAGAAACCTAGTGTAACTGTCCTCTGAGTGGCTCCTCCCAGGAGTCAATGGAAATAGATGCAGAGACTCACACCCAAACATTAGATAGACTCAAGGAGTCTTACAGAGAAGTCTTACAGGGAGGATTGATGACCGGAGAGGATAGGGACTCCACAGGAAGACCAACAGAATCAACTAGTCTGGACCTTTGGAGGCTCCCAGAGACTGAATCACCCATCAAAGAGCAAGCCAGAGTTAGAACTAAGCCCCTGTACATATGTAGCAGATGAGTGGTTTGGTCCCCCAACAACTAGAGTAGAAGCTGTCCCTGATCCTGTTGCCTGCCTGCCTATGGATCCTGTGCCCCTAAATGGACAGTCTTGTTATGCCTTGTCTGGTCTCAGCTAGTCCAATAGTGACTTGATATAGGGGGATTGGGAGTTGAGGGTGGCATCCAGAAGGTGGAATGGGGGGCAGGGAACTTATGTGAGGCATACTTGGAGGAGAGGAAGAGCTGACATTGTATTGTAAAGTGAATAAATAAATAAATTTATAAATAAAAGGGTTTAAAGAATTTATAAAATAAGACTGAAATGGTGATGCGCTGCTTTGATTTCAGCCCTCAGAAGGCAGAGGTAGGTAGATCTCAGTGAGTTCAAGTCCTGCCTGGTCTACAGAGTGAGTTCCCCTTGCAGAGGACCTGAGTTCTGTGCCCATCATCAGGGTCAGCAGTTTAAAATAGCCTGCAACTTAAGTTCCATAAGGACCTGACACCTCTGACCTGTGAGGTACCTGCATTTGTGCGCACATATTCTCAGGCAGACACACAGGCATATACATAATTTAAAATGATATGAAAATAAAGTAGGGCAGAGCAATAAATAAAGTAATTGATTAGGGCAAGGGATACGGTGATGGCATAACCTGGGGGAGCTGAGTTTGCACCCCCAAAACTACATAAAACAGCCCACACCTATAACTGTAACCCCACTGTGGTGAGGCTGACATGGAAAGACACCTGTGAGGCTTGTAGAGCATCCAGCCTGGCAGAGTCAGTAAGCTCCAGGTGGAGCGGAAGACCCTCTCCAAAGACAAGAAGCCGAGTTAGGTTTCCATGCCAACACTAGACTGATGTCTAGTCTCCACATGTACATATGCTGACATATACACACACACACACACACACACACACACACACACACACACACACACATACTCACACACAGAAAAATTATACCATTTATATGAACACAATGAGAAAATTGGTTTTGGGAAAAATATACTAACAAATGCCAAGTAATACAGAAAAAAAAGGGTTTTCTTTTCTTTTTTTTCCCCCTTGTGGTGCTATAGTTTCATCTGGGGGCTTCACACATGCAATGAAAGCTTCTACACAAAATACACATCCAGATACTCATCCAAAGTTGTCTCTTTATTATAAAATAACAAAGATATATATATGCATGCATATATACATATATATGAAATTACACATACATAGAGAGATTAAAATTTTCAACTAGAAAGTATTCTGAATGTAATTAAATCATCAAAATCAGCTCCTGTCAGTTCTTCTGCACACATGTGAACATAAAACAATAAAGGAAGAAATAACCAAATGATAATGACTGCAGTCCAAGAAAGATGCATGGATTTTACAGTTGTGTTTGTTTTAATTTCTCGCAGATGTTATTTGCTATCTTAGAGTCTGAGAGTTAAAGAAAATGTCTTGATTCATTTTTAGACAGAGTAAATGCAATACCTTGAAACCTAACAAGGATGGCACTGACAAGAAAAAAATCCAGATGAATCTAGTTTACTAAAAGTAATAGAAACATTATTAAATAAATCCCATTAAATTAAGCATGCCATCAAATTCAGGTACAAATAATTTAATTTTAATCTCTGATTATAAACCTCATTAAATATAAAACACCTAACAATATGATCTCTAGTGTAAGCAAGATCAGGTGGATATAGTAATTGATTTCACCCACTTATTTGGAAAATTTTGTAACTTTAAATGTAGTCTGCTTTTATTTTGTTTTAGAGCTTCATTCTGTTATTTGCTTTCTATCTCAAAATATAGCAAAGCTCATATATATTGATTTAAAGTAAAAGTTTAAGTAAAAAGTGGAGTATACATAATCACCCCAATTAATCTAGATTATTTTCACCCAGTCCTCATTATTTAAATAGGCCATATCATTATTTGAGGATTATAGGCTTAGATTTCTCAAAACTTACTTTTAATACAGTTTAATAAACACTTTGACCCCTCCCCTTCCAGCCCACCATCCAAAGTAGGGGAGAAAAGATGGTAAACATGATAAGAGGATGTGGACCTGTTTAGAAGTACTTCTTTGGGGAGATTCTAATCTTTGTTTGTCAGGGTACCAACAGTCTAGTTTAGTAGTGTCAGGATACTAAATGCAAGTCAGCAGCAGTGGCAAAATCCAGCAGAAACTACCAGGCCTCCACCAAATCAGAACGAATCAGTAGGAGCACCCAGGACCAGCCTGGATACCATGGGAAGTTCTTTGCAGTACCTCTTTCAACGAAGTGAAGAGTACTAAAGTTGTGAGTCCAACGAAGCACTGCGAAGCTACCTATGCAAACATACTGTCATCGTCTGTTGCATTCTATTTATATTCTCTCCAAACGTCATATGTCTTTCTATGGGTCTTACCTCAGCAAAGCATGACATGAATCTGCATCACATGATACACCTAGAAACTTTTCATTTCAGAAGATAATGTGAACAGCTCCCAAGCACTATGCTCCCAAAACTCAAGTAAAATATGGTATACCTATAAGAGAACTGTCAACAAAATAAAGACTGTAGACATGATCAGTGCTTATAAATGCTTCACTCTTTCCCACTTCTGGGTACATATCTCACTCTGCTCCCTGAAGTTTATTTTGAGTATGTGACTAGATCTGACCTTAAAATGTGAAGCAGGGATTGACATAAGTTTGTTTCTAGGCCCAACCACTCTACCTAAAAATGCTTGATTCTCCCATTGAGTTTTACCTAAATAATGCAATAGCAAAAAACATTTGTTGATATTAAAGTCCTTGTGGTGGTTGCAAGTAGCTCACAGCACTGACATAGGGGTGGGAACCTTCTCCAGAGTGGAGCCCCGACATGCTTAGCACTTCTGTGATGAAAAACAAAAATATTTATTTTCTTAAACCCCTCGTATTTGGAGGTTGTTGCTTGAAAAAAAATGAGGTTATTTGTCCAAAACATTTCCATAACTATTGAAAACTGACCAGGCTTCCAACATACTTACTAGAAGGTAGGAGAAATTAGTTAAGCATTAACAAAAATAGCCATGGCTGTATTAAAAACATGTGAACTTTAGTTCAAATCTAAGAATTTAATGGATGGAAACCTACCGTGTAGGAAGAAGCTGAGGTCAATCTATAAAGCCATGTATCTGCTTTCACGACCACTGAAATATTCCATCATTTCTTGTCAAAGCTCAAATATAATTTTTTTCCTAGCCTTAAGATCAGAAGAAAGAAGTAGTTGAAAAGAAATGTTAAGTATTTTAAAATGATGATGTGTGACATCAGATGCTTGGTGAAAGTATTTCTAATACATATAGATAACAAAGGACACATATCAAAAACTTAAACACTCAAATCATCATATGATTGAATAATGAAAAGGCTATAGTATTCTAAAAGACAAGCAAATAATGGAGAGGGTGCTTCATAGGTGGCTCAGCAGTTAAGAGTCCTGGCTGTTCTTCCAAAAGACCCTAGTTCAATTCCAATTCCCAGCACTCATATGGCTTCTCAGATCTGTGTGTAGCTCCGGTTCTAAGACATCTGACTCCCTCATGCTGTCATACATGCAGGCAAAATACCAATGAACATAAAATAAAAATAAATGATATTACCAAAGATTGGTAGAGATACTTCACGCACACACAAATGAATGAAACATTCGATATCAAAGTTCACATCAACAGAACTTACATTCAGAAAACACGAATTAAAACCTTAATGAGGGGCTCCTGGTCACACACTATAACAGTCAGTGTTTAAGACTAATGACATCAAGTCCTCCCACTGAACTGAGCAGCTGGAGGAAAAGCACATGGACGGAAGATGACAGCACCATTGGCAGCTAAGTGCACACTTACCACTCAACTCTGCAACCTACTCCTAGTTATTTGAGAAAGAGAAGGAAATATGTGCCCACCCAGTCTTTCTGGAATGATGATGGTAACTTTGCTTACAAAAGCAAGGAACTGGCTGAATGTCCA
Source organism: Mus minutoides (assembly GCA_902729485.2). Classification (NCBI taxonomy): domain Eukaryota; kingdom Metazoa; phylum Chordata; class Mammalia; order Rodentia; family Muridae; genus Mus; species Mus minutoides. The sequence goes on from LR749496.1 coordinate 3,939,802, forward strand.
TCAAGTTAAAGATACAGATACACTTATATCATTAAATGGAATAGCACCCAACAAGAAAAAGGAATGAAATACCGATAAGTGGATGAATCATGAGACCCAATGTGAGCAAAGGCATCACAGACATAATTGGGCTCTAGGGACCTTGTACCACTACTCCCTGTTCCATGTATATGTAAGAAAGAAGTTGTCAGGGGATGTAACTGCAATGTTATATCTCTTGATGATATACATGACTCGTGGTGCAGCAGAGCAAACACTTCAGTGAATACATTTTGCATGCAAATTATACACATACAAAGTTGAAATTTTAATGTGACTCCCAGATTTTGTAAACCTTAACATGTTATGATATATGGCCAACAAATTATTGGAAATAAAAGTGAAATTTTTTTCTCCTTTTCCAAGATTCTTCTCAGCATCTCTGGTCTTAGAAGAAACAGACTCTTGAGTCAAATGAATAAGTATCCAGAGATGTAACCTTAAGACTAGAGGGCCAAATGGCTGTCTCTTCTGGTCTGCAGACAAGCCATCATAAACACACTTTTCCTGGACAGGATAACCCAGCTAGGATCTTCTTTTTGCCCTGTGGTACTTGATTAGATGCAACTGACTTCATGGAGACATAGCATTGTATCCATCTTTGCTGCTTGGAGTTTTAAAATGTCTACTTTTTAATGACATGGTGATCCTTTAACCCAAGCACTCAGGAAACAAAAGTTCCTCAGCTTTGGGTACATGGCAAGATCCCAATTAAAAGGAAAATAGAAATACAAGTATATAGGCAAAGAAGGACCAATTAGGACTAGAAGAGAAAAATATCAAAGAAGATGAGAGAGAGAGAGAGAGAGAGAGAGAGAGAGAGAGAGAGAGAGAGAGAGAGAGAAGGAAAGACTAAAGACTTCTATTAACGTCATGGGCCAAGTAAGAAAAAGATAGATGATAAATAAGATAGATAAATAGATAGAAAGATATAATAAATATAGAGATATAAAGATGATAGAAAGATATGATAATGATGATGGAGATAGATAGATAGATAGATAGATGATAGATAGATAGATAGATAGATAGATAGATAGATAGATAGATATCAGTAGGTAATAGACAGATAAATATAATAGATTTTTTTTCTTAGCTTAAAGTCATTCTTTCCCATCACTATATATCTGGAAACTCTTATAACATCAGTCAAAGCCCAGTGGGTAAGGCCAGTTCATTCACAGATGCAGAATTGCTAAATGTGTTCTTTGAAGTTTAATATCTAAAGAGACAATTATCAAAACAGAAATGTGGATTTTCTTAATTCTTTCTCACTTAATACATGTTTTGAGACAAGGTTTCAGGTTCTAAAGTTGGCCTTGAACTCATTACGTAGCCAAGGATGACTATAAATGGTTTTTTTTTTTTTTTTTTTAGATTTTTACTTTTTATGTGTTTGAATGCTTTGCCTCCATGAATGTCTGTGTGCCATGTGTACTCCTGGCACTCACAGTGTCCAGAACAGAGCTTTGGATCTCCTTGACCTCGAGTTATAGATGTTTGTAAGACATCATGTGAATGCTGGGATCCAATCTGTGTTCAATGGAAGAGCAACCCATGGTCTTAACTGCCCCTTTCCCAATGCTGAGGGGACACATGTACAGCATCACAGCTAATTCATGTGATGCTAAGAATCAAAGCCAGAGCTTTGTGCATACTAAACAAGCGCTCTACCAACGGAGATACATCTAGGGTTCCAATATATTTATATTCATTGGCAAGATTTCTCAGTATATTATTTCTAGAAAAGTCTCTTATAATTAAAAATAATCCAGTGTTTTAGATGTTAATTATCAACTCTCATCAAGTTGAATTAGCTACTATTACTTACCACACTTACTCCTATGCAAATGGAAGGTTAGTGGAGATTGTTCTGTTCTTGGAGAAAATTACAAAGACAATAGAAATACTAGATAGTCTAAGGAGGCCTTAAGGAACAAGTTAAGGGTGGGAGTGGAGAGGGTTTCAGGTGCATGTTCTTGATAGACAGGTCAGAATTAAGTTTCTTGTAATAGCCAGATACCTACTTCTGATGGCAAGGCTGGCTTCCGGTATCCATCACACCACGGCCCAGGCAAGGCCTGCTGCATCGTAAAAAGCAAGCCTGTGGATGTCTTGAGGCAATTAGAAGATCAAACACATGGGAGAGGTGAGGTGCTCTGGCGGGGTCTGCGACTGCAGAATAGGCCATAAAGTTCTGGAAATGAAGGTTTCTCGGCTATCAAGCCAATGATTGCCACATGCCAAAACATAAACCAGATTGCATAATGAGTTGGGTTTTCATAATTTCCTCAAATTAGGCTTTTATTAATGCCTGTCAACAGCAAATGATAGGCATGTGTAGCATTAACAGCTGCAGCCGGTCATGCCAGCTCAGATATCATAGCCAATCGCAAGCCTGCGGTGAGCTGAGGTGGACCCCGCCCACTGGAATGACAGTTCAAGCACTTCGAAATAAGGAAGAAGTCTCGTTCGAATTTCACCAGTACCAGCAAATATTTTTTGGTGTTTGTAGAGGTTTGTTGTTTGGGGGATTTTTGTTTGTTTGTTTTGTTTTGTTTTGTTTCTGAAAGAGGTTTGTTGTTCAGATAAACTGATATTTACCCGTAAACGGTTGTGGGTTTTTTTTTTTTTTTTTTTTTTTTTTTTTTTGGTAGACAGGTTGATTTAGTGCAGGGGATCTTGGGATATTCCAAAGGATCTGGTCTATTTATGTTCTGCCTTTCTCCAGCTTCTCACACCTAATCATGAAAAGCTTCCTTCAAAACAGGGTGCTTGGTGAGCGGTCAATTTTAAAGATACAACATCATGGCAGGCTTCTAGAGAGAAGAGTCTGAGTGCAGTCAACCTTTTAAAAAATAATCAATTGGATAATCAACCTGTATAGCTGATATTTTTCAATCAATGAGAAATACAAAGATAAAAATACCATTTTACTAAAAACTAAAAAAAATATATTTTAATACTATAAATGAAAGGTTTTCATTGATAGGAAAATTTTTTTTCCTTAGAAAAAGCCTTCTATTGATGATATTCACTTTGGTAAAAATCTAGACATCTCCTAAGCACAGAGGAGTGTCAGGAGGCCTCCACCCACCCCCTCCAAAATGGATACCCAGTTTTCAGGAGTGTTGTCTTAAGAGAGATGGAAGGAGAAGAAGCCAGAGTTTGAAAAGTGAGTTCAATGGAGCCCAAAGGAAATTCCTAAGTGCGCCATGCCTTGGGAAGAGAATTTTTATCAGTTAATTTGAAATAGTAGCTTAACTATAGACAGATGGATGAAACAAGGCAAGAAGCTGGAAATAAATCCAACAGAGAAGTGAGGGGGAAAGATGGGTTAGGGTAATGACAAGAAAGAAAGAAAAAAGTGAATCTGTGTTTATAAGGATTTGAGGATGTAATAAATAATAACAGGAATTCTAGACCAAAGAGGGGACATACACTAAGATCCAGAACCCAAGAATAAAGGGAATTCTGGTGTTTTCTTGCTGATAGAGGAAAGCAGAACTTGTGTTGTTGTTTTGGTTTGTCTTCTACAGAAATAGAAAAGTTGAGGAGTTTGAAGGTACAAGGATGGTGAATTCTGCTCTTGGTGATTACATCATCTCTGAAATTTACAAAAGACCTCTTCCACCTTTGTTCATCATGGTGGCACATGCCTTTAACCCCAGCACTCCACTCAAGAGATAAAGGCAGGCAGAACTCTATGGGTTCAAAGATTGCTTGATCTACATGGCAAGTTGCAAGACACCCAGAGAGACATAGGAAAAAAAAAACTCTCTCAAAAGACAAACAAACAAAAAGACCCATGTACCCATCTTGGTTAGCAAACTCCACAGATGCTCAAGTACTTTCTAAAATAGCATGTCCTCTGGGTGTGACCCATAGAGCATTTCTAGTATATTTAATGTTCACATATTTTATATTCACATATCATTAATACCTTACTCACTCTAACTAGACTAGTAAAACAGAAATATTATCCAAATAATTATACAGTACCATAAACACAAATTACATGTGCATGTGCACGGGTGTATATATGTGTGTGTGCTTATATATGTGTGTGTATGTGTGTGTTTATATGTGTGTGCATGTGTGTGTGTATGTGTGTATATGCATGTATATGTGTGTGCCCACATGTGTGCATGTGTATGCCCATGTGTATGCATGTGTGTGCGTGTGTATATGTGTGTGTGTGTGAGTGCACGCATATGTATTTATGTGTGTGTATATCTGTGTGTGTGCGCACGCGCGCGCGTACGCACGCCCATGTGTGTGTGTATGGGTGTTTACATTTAGTACAATCACTCTTCCCTTTGATTATTTTCAGTGGGTGGTTGGTTGAATCTATGTGTACAGAACAAATGGTGGCCTGGCTGGATTGTAGGCATGGAAAGTGATGAGAGGGTTAACTTTCGGATGCAGGGGAAGTGCACTGGGACGAATGCTCAGGTTTATGAAAAGGTAACACAGATGCATCTGTAACATATTCCCATTACACAGGACACAGTGGGTTGAGTCATACAAAGGGCCAGATTCACCATCAAGCAACTCAAGTTAATCTCTGTGGCTATCCCAACTTAAAGGTAACTAACAACTTATAAAAACAGGAAGGTCAAGAATTCCAAAGGTAAAGAAATACAGAAGATCCTGAGAGTCATCTTTGGAGTGAGCAGCTGCCTGAGCCGGGGTGCAGAAGAAACTCAAAAAGAGATCCTTAGTTCCTGTCTTCTTTTGTCCAGCTCCCTCTATTCCCTTTTTTTTTTTTTTTTTTTTTTTTTTTTTTTTGTTCAGGTGGTTTGGCTGGTTCTATTTCTGGTGAGAAGCGACTCTTGAGAGTCACTAGGCTGCCAATTGACTATGGTCTAGGATGTCCCCAGCTTATGTCAGGTAGCAAGGAGAGAAACCATTCCAGAGAACAAAGCACACTACACACAAGAATGACTACATGTCTGAAGTCAGCAAGGCAAACAGAGGAAACAAACTGTACCACATGCTCTACAGGTTGTACTGGTGACAGCGAAAAACAAGAAAGAACCCAGTGGGGAGTATGTGGAAGGGTGGGAACTCATATCTTTCCTTCTGTTTGGGGCAGAGGAGTTATTCTTGGGTGATATGGGACTGCAGAACCTAGCAGAGGCTCCCTTCCTGGACTGGGATAGAATCCTAAGCAGTCCCACAGAGTCCAAAGGACCAGTCAGAGTCCTTCTCTCTGCCAACCACTATTAGTAATTTCATTGTCACTCTGGGAATAGCTGGAGTGGGTCTTCCTTTCCTCCCATCCCCCACTCCCCCACTGTGCCTTCCGGTTGTGTGCCATGATCACAGATGTATTAGCAATGTAGAAATCCTTTAGAACTTCAAAAGGTTTTGGCAGGAAGGATGTTGAAATGATTGCGTAACCAAGTTACTTAATCCCTCCTTCTTTGTTTTCCAGTAATATAGAAAAGCATGAGTTGGGTATAATATGCTTGACAGCATCATTTTTAATGTAGAGAAAATCATATTTGTACGCATTCAATAATTGGGATTTGGTGCCAAATTTAATTTTTTCCACCACAAATGAAGCTGGCATATCTTCAGCTGTCAGTTATTCGTGGATGCACACTCTGGCCTCGACTCGAAACATAAAGTGCAAAATTCTCTGAAGCAGGATTGGGTGATTTTAATAAACCCACTGTGTTGATTATTTGAGTGCTCAGTAAATTCAAGTGCTCAAAAAGAGTTAAATCCAAAGAGAAAGGCTTTCATCCCTTCACCAAAATTGCTACCACTCTAGAACGTGGCAATCACTTAAAAATACTTTTACAACACCAAAATTTCCAGAGGAAGATGAGTCAAGATTAGATTTTGAACCCTGAAAGCAACTCTAGAAAGAGTTTCATTTAAATGAATTCCTTTTCATTTCCAGTAACTTTTGCTGAAAACCTTTTGATTTTAAGTTAAGTACTTACAGAAGTTATCTTTGCGCCATGCCAACCGCTCTTTTAACTGATGAAAACAATCCAATTAACTAACAAGTAAATAAACTTCCAGGGCGGGGGTAGAAGGTAGGTAATAAGTTTTTAAGTGCCCAGAAAATAGTTACTTCTTAAATAGAGTGTCTTTTTAAATAAACGGAGTGTGTGCAGCTTTGGGCTGTACTAACAAATTAGCACTGAAATGCAGGTAATTCCGAAAGTTTGAAAGAACAAGCAAGTTTACAAAGCATGGGACTTCTTTTTATATTAGGAACTATCGAGCTGAAAGCCTTTAAATGTGATACAACCATCACTCCAGTTTCACAGAGTACCTGAGAAGGAACTTTCTCAGAATCTCAAAACCTTTCAAAATCCCTTCCTGTTGTTTGTAAAGGAAAGTTGGAGGTGAGATCCTGACCTCTGCTTTAGCGTTCTTTGATCACTTCTCAGAGTCAAGTCTCTTGGCCAACTGAGCCATAAGACACCTAACTAGAAAACAAAATGATTTTCAATCTGCTGTAAAATGTGGTGGGTGACTCTTAAGTGATCATAATTAAGTTGACCATGCTTTCATTTATCCCAGACGTAGGCCTATGTGCGCACATATTCACATACATTTATGCATACATACACATACACTTATACACACACACACACACACACACACACACATACATACACACACACACATGTCACATATGCATAGACACATACCATCGAAAAGGTTTCCATCTGGAGTGCCACCATTCTGTTCTGGTCCCATGGGAACATTTGTTCTCACATAGGAGGGTCTAGCTCTACCTTTCCTAAGACCCTATGTAGACTACACTTTCCAGAACAAATGTGACATAGACAGAATGAAGGTCTCCATTCTCCAAGTTGCAAGTGCAACTAACATCTCCAGCTTTGGAAATGAATATTCAGTGAGCCTCATGTTGCAAGCCTTACTCCTATTAGCAGGAAGAGGGGTCTCCATGACCAGACACTGCTATTCAACCAATTACTAGCTTCAGAGAGATTGTGTGTCCTTGTGTGTCCTTCTAACATACAATGGGAATTGAAATTAATCTAACTGGTCTGAAGGAGAACTTCACTGCCAGAGTGATCAGTTCTAGATACAAAAAATGAAAGAGGAATAACGATGAAAATTAACGGTTATTTTCTATCTAGTTTTAGGTTGGAAATCATTTTTGAAGATGTATTCAATCATTAAAATTCAGTATACTGCTGAGACACTGCTTAACTCTTTAAACACTTCCAGAGAAAGTGATATGCATACACACACACACACACACACACACACACACACACACACACCTACCTGTATGGCAGATGAGGGTTTATAAACAAAGTAAATAGTAGTCCTACCTTTTTGATTTCTACCTCAGTTTTGATTTCCTTGCAAGGCACAGTTGATTGGTTGTTTTATGTTATCAGTGTTAAACCTTTTAACCAGAGTAACTAAAATGACACACGGGATGACTAGTCTTGAGTGCATGGAGTTTCAGGTGTTCTGTTTCTGTCAGAACTGTAACCTTGATGCGCCAATGCTGAGACAAGGTTTTTGGATCTCCTTTCCATACATTAGCAAGATGATAAACATTAGGCCTCCACGCCTCATGAGTGGTGCATATTCAAAGACTGCAAAAAGGAGCCCTTGGGATGTTACTAAGAAGTAGTGATTGGCACGGGAAGGAGGACCCAGAGCTTCTACAGAATAGTTGTAATAATAAAATATTCATGTTATCACATACATCCCATCAGAATGGATGGATATTAATGTCATTCTAATACTTTTTTTTTCTACGAAAATAAAATTTTAATTAAGGCGGAAAAACATTGCCTGAGGTAAGCTCAACTGTTTGAAATTATTAACTTCCTGGGCACTTGTTGCTAAACTACAAGACCTGTAGAAGGAAAGAAATTAAGGACTCTGGGGATTAACACGGTTTTGAAAGGTGCACCCCTCCTCCTGCCTTGGTCTTTTCAATACACCTAACTAAGCTATAACTCCTTTCCTCCACTCAGTCAGAGTCCAGCTTGGAAGCTTTTTTTTTTAAATAACTGGCTTTTCAAGATGCTTCTCCTCAGTGCCTTTCATTTGGCCACAGCACCTAGAAGCAAATTTCTCCCAGTTGCTCAACAGTCCACCGCCTCCCTGTCCTCACTGCTGAAGCATGTCCTTGCTGTCTCATGGAAGGGGTGGTGTTCTGTTACAGTGGCCTCAATAGCTCTGTGCTTCCTAGCGCACCGATTAGCTTGTCAGTCAGGGCCTGGGGGAGGCAGTGTAAATCCCAGAATACCAGGGGCCAAGAGTTTGAACAGGGAGGAATGTGCCCAGGCCCTGTGGTTGCCTACCACCTGTTGCTCAGCAACATGTGCAAAGTGAATTAACTTTTCTGCTACAACATGCCTTAAAGGACACTTGCAATGGCAGCCTTAAGCTTTCAGAATATTTTAACCCATTATCCAAAATCCACCCCTCCTGATCTGGTACTGCTTCTGGGACTCCTTGAAAGGCTAAGTTTGACAAACAGGTTGGCCATGGCGAAGGGGGAGGGCGCGCTAATTGGGAAAGGCTACAGAGGGCAGCAACTGGTTTCTTGTTTTATTTTTCAAAGTCAACAGCCTGCCTGCTTCTTGATTACACATTAATGGAAAACAGTTCCCACAGTTTAATGTGAGCATTCTGTGTGGGTTTCTGTATAGGGGTGCATGTCTACGGGCGTGCTTCTTTCTTGAACTTCCAATAGCGCCTTTGGGGTTACCTAGGGAGTCATAAGGTGGGATTTCCTTGTCTGAAGGTTGGAAACACTCAAGCTAATTTAAGAGTAAAGAAAGGAAGGCAAGACTGGCACAAAGTTTACTATGCACAGCTCATTGGCTCGCATTCTCAACGGAGCTCCGCGTATTACTTAAAAAGGGGATTAGATAAATTTTATCTATTAGCACATAATTATAGGATGATATCAACACACACACACATACACACTTCAAATGTTCCAGCTCCACTAGGAAAAGCTGTGAAATCAGCCACATCCAAGGTGTCAGCAATGTCTTCCAGTCTACCTCAAGAAATTGTCTTACGCATATTTATTATCCAGAGCCATACCACCCTGACCACAAAAGGAAACCATGCTTAGTGCATTGAGGCACCACAGGCTGTGAAAAGTTTTGCTTTCAGCACTTGGAGTTTTCTCAGAAAACCTCCACAAACTCACCACAAACCACACTGTCAACTGGCAGGCTTCAGATAGGAACTGTTAAACTAATTCATCCATTTGAAAGGGATTTCTAGTGATACAAACAAAAGCTCCAAAGCCATGAGTAGACACATTCAAATTCAAAGGCAGGCATGGAAAACACATACACACACACACACACACACACACACACACACAGACACACCATGCGCACATGCACACATGCATGCACGCACACTCAGGCATCGACACACTAATATCCTCAAGTTATGAGTTCGACTTAGTAATAGAGTAGTTTTATAAAATGTATTCAGTCTCCAGTGTGGGAAAAAAAGGGAAAGGGAAAGGGAAAGGGAAAGGGAAAGGGAAAGGGAAAGGGAAAGGGAAAGGGAAAGGGAAAGGGGAAGGGAAAGGGAAAGGGAAAGGGAAAGGGAAAGGGAAAGGGGAAGGGAAAGGGAAAGGGAAAGGGAAAGGGAAAGGGGAAGGGAGGGAGGGGAAGGAAGGGAAGGAGGGAAGGGGAGGGGAGGGGAGGTCAGGTTTTATTCCATGTTCTCTATAAGAACATGGTTTTATTCCATGTTCTCTCCTAACTTCACACATACTTTCAGAAACAGACTCAGCAGTAACAATTCAAGCTTTCTATGTGGACATAATGTACAAATACTATAAAATAGATTTTTTTCTCTTGCAAGTGTTCAACTATTGGGAAGTCTACTTTTTTTAAGTCTCTCAGCGAACTTTCATACATAAACTTAGAATCTGCCACTAGAAGGCTAGAAGGTCCTTAAAATTTTCACTGTGTGTGTGGGGTGATCATCAGAGATAAACAAAGGGCAGGGCCACATCGGTCCACTGTGATTCCATCACAAAGATCCCTGGCAGGTCCCCTGTCAATAAATATCACTCCTGGATTCCGAGGTAAACAAATAACATGTTGTATAAGTAGGCCAACATGCAGATATTAGAGCTATAAAGGGGCACTTAGAACAATATCTTAAATTGTTTTATCAATGTGCTCTTAAAATTTCTATTAAAAAAAGATCCTGCCTGTACACACTACAGTCTACAAGCCCTTCGTGCTTACTGTTGTTGAGAGTATCTCTTATTTCACAGGCATGTGTGAACAGCAGTTTCTGACACCTCGCTGTAGTGATTCTCACAGTCCACCCTCTCAGAAGTCAGAGCAGCTCAGGTATCAGCGAGGGACTCCGCTCCCCTGCCATTTCATGCCCTGCTGCAGCTCCAGCCTATTTCCCAGTACCTGCTTCTTATGTACCCACAGCCGAAGTTTCTCAGCCCCTCTGCTCACGCTGGCCCATCCTGCAGCAGCCCACACAGAAACCAGAATGCTCATTTGCAGACTGACAGGCTTCCCTGGGAAAGTCCAGATGGTCCCTGCAAGATCAAAACAATCGCAATGCGCTTTGAAGGAACAGCTCTAACAAAGCTGCTATGGACTAACCTTCTGACGTGGCAAGGATTCACCAGATGGCTAAACAGAGGACTTGACTTCCCAGAGCCTGACAAGCACAACCAAACTGTTAGGTTTACTTACTTCCAAAAATATATAAATTAATTAATTAATTAAAAAATTCAAATTTCTAATTTCTGATATGATTACTTGGTTATTTACATTTAAGAAATGGAAAAACCTCACCTTTTTTTTTTTTTTCTGAACTTGGACCTAATTGCTTTTTTATTTACTTCCTGATTGATTGGCTTATTGTCCTTTACTTTGGTGCTAAAGAGAATACGCAGGACATTACGTAGCCTGAGCATGTGCTTTACCACTGAGCCACACCCCATCTCCCAACTGACTAGTTTAAATAAGAGTAGTTACAAATAAGAACATAGAGAATGTACACACACACACACATTCTACCACTTGCTCATTTGTGTGACCCTCCCAATGCTTAAGAAATTCAATTGCTGAGGCACCTGAACGCAGCAGTCCCTTCTGGATGACACAAACATCTTATCCAGCTGATTCAGTACCACTGGCAACCCGGCCACACCAGGGACATTCCCTGCTCAAGATAACTCCAGGGAACGCAAATTCTGCCAAGCATCTATTACAGTTCATGTTCATTTTATTCTTCTATATTCTCAAAGGCATCCGCGTGAGTCATCACAGCCCAGCGTTAACACACAAAGAAGACAAACAAGTGCCAAGACAGGGAAAACAAAACAAAACAAAACACCAAAACCCTAGGCAAGTCAAATCCATTCCTGCCCTGAGTAGCCAGACAGAGCTCGGATTTCAGGTTCATGTGATAACAACAGAGTTCTCTCACCTGACAGCCAGAGATCTGAGTGTAGCTTTGCCAGTGAAGAACAAAAGTAATAATAATAATAATAAATCATCTGTGAGGTTATAGAAAATAGCCCAGGGGAAAATGTATTTCTCCAGCATAGGCCCATATGATAAGAAAATAGAGACAACATATATATTTCCTCCTTTGGAAATTGATATAGGAAAACAGGCTAATGAAATCTGATTAATATAAATTATGTTTAGCTAATTATCTGGATGACTTAAGGCTGAATTAATTTTAACTTCAGCATTATGATTACATGCAGCTAAATAATCTGAATTTCTCACTCTGTTCAGATTTCTTCACGTGGTTGACAATTTTCAATACTCTTGCTATCTATCTAGTCTAGTTTTTTTCCAGAATTAGATACTGTGTATGTAACTTCCAGGTCGATGCTTCCTAACTCTTGGAGAGTCATCTGCAGATTTTTCCAGCAAACTCAGTTTCCCCTCTCAGAGCCAGGAGGGAGCATAGAAAAGGAATGGTGTGTGCCTAAACAGTAGAGAGCTGCCAACAGTGTCTGCTGCTCCTGGACCTCTAGATCGTCCTGGTTTGAGCTCAGACTCTATTCAGCAGCTGTGGCATCTCTATGATACAACCATAGAGCTGGGGAAGGAGCAGGAAAGAGTGCCGAGGTCAGAGAGCCTGATGCTAAGTTTATCTTACTTAGGATTGTGTGCAAAAGGTGGCTCGGTTACCAACCATGGCTAGACTTCAATTGTGCCTCAGCTGTAAAATAAACATAAATAGAATCAATTTTCAGAGTTGCCATTAACGTACAGAATAATAAGCACATGTACTTCATGGCAGGTTCCTGATCTATGTTACTTACCCAACAAGAAGTAGATGAGAATGTTCAATTTTTATTCAAAAAACATATACACAAACCCAGAAATACACACTCACACATACAAGCATCTGTAACAGAAACACATACACTCACATGTATGCACATACACACACACACACATACACATGCACACACATACATATACATACACATACAAATACACATATAAACACATAAACACACAAACACATACATACATATATACATGCAAACACACATACATACACATATGCACATATATACACATTTATACATACTCATCTATACACATAAACCCACATTCATTCCCACATAGACACCCACTCCTAGAAATGGATATAAGTAAAAATGTATAAGTTATTTTGCTGGTACATACGCTTGTCAAAATGTACAGAGTCCCACCCACTCCCTGTACCCCTGGCTCTAATAATATCACCTTAATGACATTAGAAAGTAATATTCTCCAGTATTTATCAGGGGACCTGGGTTGAATCCTCAGGTTGTCAGTGTAGATACCATTCAAAAGAAGAAATGAGTTGTTTTTAAAGCACATTCCAGGGAGGACTTAGGCATGCATGGGCCTGGGGCTTAGTGGTGGATAGGTGTTGTCTCATGCACTACGACAATCTCATGAGGCCATACTGACAAGGGCACAGGAGAGGTGAGAAACCGAACTGCAAGGAAGTGGTTTTCAAAGTCCCCTATCAGCTGAGCAGAGCTTCAGAGGTTTGGAAACCACAGTCAAAGCCGAAAGTACAGGTCATCAGTTTCTGCAGCTGTTGGCGATGGGAGCCAGGCTAGATTCAAGTCTGAGGTATAAGACTTGTGCTGACCCCGCAAAGGTTACAGTGCTGACCCCACACAAGGAGAGTTTGTACACCTTAGCACCAGGAGTCAAGAGACACAGAGGGGACCCAGGTAGAACCTAGAAGCTGGGGAGGTAACTACATGGACATTCGCACCTGGTAGTTTGCGCTGTTTGCCTCAGGGTCCAGTGTAACTTCTTCGAGGGCCAGGCTGGGATAAAATGACGATCACACTTTATATGAAATACACACTTAGGAAAAAACCACAACTTTCTGGAAAATATCTTTAAAGAGATGATATAAACAGCCAACAAGCCTGTAAAAAGATGGTCACCCTCATTAACCATTAGAGAAATGCAAATCACAGCTATTATGAGATGTTATTTCACACATACCAAGATAACTAGCAAAAGAAATGGGTAATGATCACTGGCGAGGATGGGAAAACTCTGGCCTTACTGTATTGCTGGCAGGGATAGAAAACAATGCAGTTTTGCAATGCTTGAATGAGTCCAAGGAGAATTACTGTATGACTCAGAAACTCCTCTCCACTCCAATTATAATTTTAAAAAGGTATTTAAACTAAAGACATGCATACAATCACCAATAAAGTCCATTAGCTAATGAAAGAACTTTTAAACATGACACACCCATACAATGGAATATTACTCACCAGTTTTTAAAAGTGTAGTGTTCTGATAAGTGCCACAGTATGTATAGACTTTGATTTTAAACATTATCTTGTAAGTGGAAAAATATCAGAGAATGCTGATTCGTGTACATTGGCAAATATATAACATATAAAATCAAAAGTTGTGAGGATAGAGAGTCAAGGTCTGGAGGTAGAGAGAGGGTACTAAGTCCATTGTGGGTATGGACTCCCTTTGGGGAGAATGGAGATGTGTTTGCCACCCAAAACCTAATTCAGGAAGAAGACCTTCCTCTGCTTTCAAAGCCCTTCAGGTATCTTTCTGCTTATCTAGCTAATGAGCCCTATACACCAGGTGAATCAGTCCAGGGCTGACGTTTTGCCTACTGTTACAAACAGACCAAGTGTTGGAGCTAGAAGCTTAGGCACAGATTTAAACCTTCTGACGTCTTTCATTCTTTATCTCCTCTTCCCTTTCACCCTTGAAACAGTTGCCTGGAACCAGTGGTGAGGACCTATAGGCTTGTACTCTAACCCAGTGATGGAGGAGCAGGGTAAGCTGCCTTCTTTCCCTTTGAGAAGTGTATTTTCTCAAGCTAGGCCATGCTAACATCACACTGATGCTTGAGTTCCTTGTACTGCTGTAGACAGGACAGGAAAGGCGTTCTCCATATGTTAAATCCAGCATCGGACACCTTTCTCTCGAGACCAAAGGTTCTTTGAGGTAGGGGGTGAAAGGTCATCCTCCCAGACTGGATAACTGGAGTCAACCAATTAGAAGACCTCTGTGCATCTACAAAAGGGGTCTTTGAAGCCACATCAAAAGATGTTATATGAACAATCTACAAAAAGTATATTCAAGAGAATGAAAGGATGTTCAGGACAATGTGGAACAGTCAGCATAGTAAAATTCTAATGTAATAGCAGGCAAAAAAAAGTTTTTAAAAGCAACAAATAAACTATGAACTGTCTTCCAGTAGAGTGCACATTATATACATTTATTCTATATGTTGAAAAATATAAAAATATGCATAATGTCATTAAAGTATCTGAGCTCCATAACTCAATTTGCAAACACACAAAGACCATGTGGAAAGTCATGGCTGCCCCAGACTCCCAGGAATGATCTCTATTTTCTGTATAACTTGGAAAATTAAAACTGCTGCCATGGAGATCAGTTTGATGTCTTGTATTTTTTGTTTCATTTTTCTTTTCTTCTCTGTGTGTCTCATCCAAACCAAACACGACGATACGGGATTTGTCTCACCCTTAAAAGACAGCTGTCAGATTTGAGCCTCCAGCATAGGGAGTTGAATCAGTGTGTCTCTGGGTTAAAGATCGCAGAGCTTATCATAGTTCTAAAATGTCCTTGAGCACTGAAGAGAGGGGCTTGACCGGCAAAGCATTTGCCATATGGACAAGAAGGCCTGAATTTAGACCCCCCAGCACTCACATATGAAGGTGCATTACTGTAATATCATCCATGCTGGAGACCCAGAGGCATGAAGGGGTCTGGGGCTCAGTGACCAGCAAGTCTAGCTGAATTGCGGAACTCCAGGTTCAGGAAGAAACCCTGACTCAGAAAAAAACGTATGGAGAAAGATTGAGGAAGTCATTCAGTGTTGACCTTTGACTTAATAGGCACAAACACATGTGGGCTCATGCATGAACATGATCATACATGTGGAAGCACACACATAATACACACACACACACACACATATATATATATATATATATATATATATATATATATATATATATATATATATATAAAACCTTTGTCCTTAATTAGATAAAAAGTATAAATCAATCGCTTTGTCATTATGAGAACGCTTATCCACACCAAGGCTTGATGCTTCTGGCGTCCTTTAGGATAGTGTGGGTAAACTTTTTTTCTTTGGGATATTTTCCCTCTTCTAACAGATTATTCCATTTCGCATACAGTAAAATGTATTTTGTGGAAATGGAAACTAGTTTGACATGGAGAATTGGTTGGTTGTAAAAAAAAAAAAAAACAAAAACAAACAAACTGTTTTCACACTATCCCCTGTGTTAACTCAAGATGTATAAAACCACCCCCTCCTCCACGATCTCTGCTAGCAACCTGCACAGGGTACTCCAGGGAGCACTAGTCACCTTGAGCACTTTGTAGACTTCACTCAGTGTGCAAGTTTGGAATATTATGCTGTAGTAGCAGAGCCCACAAAGCCACTCTTTAGGTTTACATATATTCACTGAGAACTTCTCACACCTCAGTGGCTACGTTGTAAGCACAAGATTGACAAACCTTCCTTGAAGAAACTATAAAGAACAAAGGGCAGAAGATTACAATAAAAGAAAATGGAAATGAATTTAAATTTTCATATCATTTTAAATTATATACCCATAAATGATCACATTTTTAAAATAAGAACTTCATGGAAAATTTTCAGCAGGAAGCCCATGCCTTGGTGGCCATCATGATTGAAAAAGGCAAAGGTGCTGGGCGGTAGTTAGTGTACACCTTTAATCACAGCACTCGGGAGGCAGAGGCAGAGGCAGAGGCAGAGGCAGAGGCAGAGGCAGAGGCAGAGGCAGAGGCAGAGGCAGAGGCAGAGGCAGAGGCAGAGGCAGAGGCAGAGGCAGAGGCAGAGGCAGAGGCAGGTGGATTTCTGAGTTTGAAGCCAGCCTGGTCTACAAAGTGAGTTCCAGGACAGCCAAGGCTACCCAGAGAAACCCTTTCTTAAAAACAAGCAAACAAACAAACAACAAACAAAACAGTAAGTCAAAGCCACGTTGGAATTGGGGTATTTTGCTTCCTTGTAAACTCAGCTAATTATTTTTTTTTAAGTGAGGTAGCTAGCTGAACTTGCTTCTTCCAGATAAACAGCAAGAGTACAGCCTTTTTGCTGAGGGGGGATTTGCTCTAAAGTCTTAAGAAGCAGCTTACTCTCCTTGCCTCAGCTTTTGAGGTAATAGATATGGCAGCAAGCTATGTTCGTGGCCCTCTCAGTGTCTGTGGGTGTGAGCATGTCTTTTATGAATGATAAGAAAACATAAAGCAGGGGCTGGTGAGATGGCAAGCAGGTAAGAGCACCCGACTGCTCTTCTGAAGGTGCTGAGTTCAAATCCCAGCAACCACATGGTGGCTCACAACCATCCATAAGGAGATCTGACTCCCTCTTCTGGAGTGTCTGAAGACAGCTACAGTATACTTACATATAATAAATAAATAAAATCTTAAAAAGTCATATTTGAAAAAAAAAGTTTATAAAAAAAAAAAGAAAACATAAAGCAATAATGATAGCTGCATTTGTTCATCCTTGCTTTTATCAAGTGAGTGTGCAGCTTGTGCTTCGAACGGTTTTGGGCCATAGAGAGAGAAAAACGGCTCGTGCGCTGTACACGGCTTTTGCAATTACTGGGGAATGATGGACAAGAGGGAGTAAACAAACAGCCTTGGTTAGGTCAGATAGTGATACAGAAGGGCTCAAGATGGGAAACGAAGTTAGATACTCATTAGAGCATTGGTACTTTCACTCGAAGCAGAGAAAGGTTTTGCCAAATATATGAGCCTTGGGAATGGGTGATGCCCATGAGAAGGTCTAGAGTGGAGAAAGCAAAAAAATAGATGCAAAGAGCTCACCACCCTCTAACCACATCATGGCCCACCCAATCTGGTAAGTATAGGCATGCTAAATAGGCACATAGAGGGTGTGCATCTGAGTCCAGCAAGCATCCAGCAAGCAAGGAACTCAGAGATCCGGCTACTCTACACCCGGCATGACAGTGTAGGTGGCTGGGAGCCACCAAGCAGGAGCTGGGTTTTGAACCGGAGTCCTTTGGATCCACAGTCAGTGCTCTTAGCCCCTGAGCCACGACTGTTCTTAAACAAGGTGAAAAACCTTTGTACTCTTTAAAAGCATGGTCCAAAGCGAACATTTAGGAAGTAATGTAGGTGTCTATGAGGGAAATGGTTGTGCTACTAATAACAGCAGTGTGGACCAAAAACACAGGAGAGCTACTCCAGACATGCCTGTAGCTTCCTTTTTCTCTTCCATGAGATGTCCTTCAAGCAAACAGAAAGGGTTGCAAAGCGTTAACCAGAAACTGGTAGGTATTTTGGAACTCAGCACCATTGTTATAAAACTCCAGCCGTAGAGGCCCCACTGCCTCACCCCAGATCTCTGACCCCACTTGTAACTGGGGGTGGACAACTGGCTTGGCTCCGGTTTCCCTGCGTGGGAAGATGAATATCGCATGAGTCCGCGGATCTTCGCGTCTCAACTTCACCACAAATGAAAGAACTTCCTCTGCCCCCTCACAACATCTGGAAGCTGCCTGCTGGGGCCTCGGATCCAAGTGGAAACATCTGTGCCTCAGGGAACAGCAGGCAGAACTGGGTGGCATCTAAATGTGATTGGGGAAAGTTGCTCGAATAAAAAGATATTTCAAAAAAAAAAAAAAAAAATGGCCACAAATTGAGGATGAGGAAATAGAGCTATGTAAGCTGCCAGGTCTTTCCCAGCTCCTTCGACCCACTCCTGAACATAAAGCCTCAGTTGCTATTGTTCCTTTTACTTAGTGTAGTTTCTCCTCTGTGGCTCTGACAAGCTGGAATCCGTGGGCAGTTTGGGCTCTGGCCATTCAGAACTCCCAGCTGCATGTTTTCTGCATGACTACCTTTCACTCCGGAGGTTTCAAAAAATAGCAGCAGTGTGCCGGGGTGGGAGAGTGCGTGCATTAGTCATTTCGTTCAGTGAATACTACGCTGTCATCACTGTCAAACGTAATAAAAGTGCAAGGGAAACACTTCCCCACATATTGATCTGCTCCACACCTCCTGCGGTGAGCACAGAGTGAGTGAGCTACCTGGCTCTCACCCCTGTAACTGTGGGCTTAGGGTACCCAGCTTCCTGGAAGTGTTTATTTTGGAAACAGTTGAGAGCCTCAATTTCAAACTTCCCCGTTGTTCCACTTAGACCACAGAACCCCTTATATGAACAGAAATATCTTATAATAAATACTTAAACGAACTTGTGTGACTTTTGCCAAAACTCATTTGGTTTATCAATGGTACCTATTAGTGTATTATGATTATTATCATTGCTGTTGATTACTGCACGTTATGGCTTTGGGCCATAAGTCTTTGTTTCTTAAATTGTACACTTTTGGACTTATGAGGAGTAACTACCATGAGGATCATTAAGTATTGAAAGTTCAGTAATATAGAGAAGCAGTCCGCTAAAGGTTTTCATAAACACTTCTTTAAATCCTCGCTGCATGCCTCTAAGGTAAAAATTACTCTTGGGGTTCTGCACAGAAGGAGCTGAAGCACAGCTGAGAAAGAGAGGGAAAAGAGTCTTGCCTATACTTACATGCTCAGAGAGCAACATGCCCCCATGTTTGACTCGCGATGTAGTCCAACCACTTTCCCAAGTGGCAGGACCACGTCGAGAATGGGAAAGGTGTAATCCTGCTGAATTAATGTGTATATAAGATGCAAAGATGGAGACTATATGCTAGACCACATAGCTGCTGTGATGGAGGAAAGCAGACCTCACATTCCCAGCCTCTCCTGCCTGTCCAGGGTGCTGCCTGTCCCATGACACTTCCCTGTGAGTTTTGAGCCCAGTAGGCTTTCCATGTCTTCAATCTGGGTGGTAAAACATGCCTGCAGCTTTAGCAAGAAGACAGAGTTTCCCACACCAGCCCTAGCATCCATCCATGGAGGCATCAGGAGTGACTGCAGAAAAGTCCCCAAGTCTTCCTCCATTCATTTGAGCATCATGGGGAGTGTCTTCTTCCATTCAGTTTTGTGGCGGGTCTTTCGGGAAGCTTGGCCTCCAATCTATTTCTCCAATCACCTAATGAGAGCTACCATTTCACATACTTTGTTAAATATCTCTCTCTCTCTCTCTCTCTCTCTCTCTCTCTCTCTCTCTCTCTCTCTCTCCTGGTCAGAATGGAGTCTGTTGTTTGCAAATTATACCCCTAAAATCCCAGTCAGGAGAAAGAGAACAGAATCAACATGTTCCTAGTTTCTGCGTAGCTCTTCTCTTATTTGCTGTGTTAGGCAGCCATGTGCCTTTCACATGCTACCTAAGATAGTAGGTTGAATGAAGTAAAAATGACTTATTTTTCCATTTACAACTTTTTAACAATGTATTTTATGCATGTGTGCCTGTCTGTCGGTATGTGCACCATGTGTGTGCAAAGATCTATGGAAGTTAGAAGAGGACTGCTGTGACGAGAATTTATAGAGATTTGGGTTAGGTGAAGCACCCAGTGTGGTGGGTGCTTAGAACTGAACCCTGGTCCTCTACAAGAGCTGCAATGGCTCTTGGCTGCTGACCCATCTCTTCAGCCACAAGTTGGTTAACAATATCAATGGTTTCACTGTGATCCTGCTCAGTTGTTTCAGTGGTTTTAGGGCCTGTTACTAGGCAGAAAAAGATGGCAAGGGGCATGTGATTCAACAAAGCTGCTCTCCATGTGTGAGGTGAGGAGAAGGGGCTAGAATGCCAATGAGCCACTCACAGGCATCCTCACAATGACCTAACATCCACCACCTAACCCCTACCCCTAAATGCTCTGCCATCACCCCCATGGGCCCACTGGCTGGGGCACAGTTTTCATCACATGGGCCTTGAGGGACTTTTTAGATCCAAACTACAGCAGGCTGTGATATTACCCTAGTACCCCTCCACCACTACCACCATAAGAGTGCCTCTGAGGCCACACTTAAGGAGATGAATCAATTCTCAGGCCAATACGGCATGCCAGCAGGAAACATCTTGGAGCTGGAAAAGAAAGCTTGAATATTTGAGCCAAAAAGAACCTCAACTTTCTCAGTGACGGCCTAGTTCAGAGTAAAATCAGATGTGCTCTGTAGCACACGAGACAGCATCGCTGTGCACACTCATGCTCCATATTTCCAGGCGGGAGCGAATCTGAGCTG
This sequence comes from Mus minutoides, assembly GCA_902729485.2. Lineage (NCBI taxonomy): Eukaryota > Metazoa > Chordata > Mammalia > Rodentia > Muridae > Mus > Mus minutoides. Next base: position 3,960,549 of record LR749496.1, read on the forward strand.
TCTCTAATGCTTTTCCAACTCCTGGAAGTTTTGTTTACCTCTCCCCATTGATTCCCCACCTTTCCAGAGAAAATCAGGCTCTGCTTTGTAGTAATACTAAAGCAAAACTCTGTTCAAGTATATTCGCATCAAAAAGAAACAGTTTAAAAGGAAGACTAAAAAGTAACTCGAGAAGAAATGATCACAGGCTCCAAAATGCTCTGTGCAATGGCCAGCGAAGGGGCTCAGCAGTGGAAGGCGCTTGAGCAAGTCAAGTGAGCTTCAGTCCACCTCCTGAGCACATTTTAGTGTGGAAAGAGAGAGCCAGCTCCCAAGAGCTGTCCCCTGACTTCCACATGCACATATCTGCACTCACACCCACCCACACGTCCTATGTACATACAATAATAGTAAGTACATTCTTTTCTAAAAATTAAAAAAAGTCTTAGTAAGACTGCTTATAATGCCAAAACTTAGAAATAGCTCCCATGTCTAAGAATAGAATTATTAATAATATGTGAAACTATAAACATTTTATAATTTAGTTATAAATTACCAGAAAGTAACAATATCATTAAAATTAGCTTTTATTTTGTAACTTTTTACTAGCATACATTAATTCTGGGCTATAATGGATTTCATTGTGGCACTTTTACACATGTACTTCATTCCCCTCCCCCATCATTGTTCCCCTCTTGCTCCTGATGGTCTCCATATTCCAAGGTATCCCTACACATACACTTTAAGTTTTAAACAGTATTTGATAGTGGAAAATGTCTGTAAAGTAAAAACGTGCCATTCAAAACTGTGTACCAGGTGCTCCCATAGTGGGTAACGGACACAAGGGAAGCCTGGGCTTAAAATCAGCCTAGTCTACTTAGCAAGGTCTAGGCCAATGTGAACTATGCAGTGAGACCCTGTCTCGACAAGTCAAAGCAAAGAGAGCAGCATGACAATGATCTTAGCTCATTGTGGTAGCAAATGATGATTGCCAAATTTATGGGCTTGGGGAACACTCAGCACCCAGGGGACTGGTATAACGCACTGCCAAGTGTGTCTGAAAGACTCTTTCTAGAGGAGAGTGACCGTGGGGATAACACCTGTTTTACATCTGGGCCACATCACACCATCACCTAAGCTAGAGGCACAGGCAGGAGGCAAGGAGAAAGAGGAAGTTACCTCTCTCTGTGTTCTCTACCAGGCTCTACCATTCCCTCCCACCATGAGAGACTGCACACTTGGAGACCATGAGCTAAAATATCTGTCCTCCACTTGCCTTATTCAAAGGTATTGTCACTGCAAACACACACACACACACACAAAAACTCTCAGAAACAACATATACTCACTTTTTGTTCTCTTAAAATATATGGATATTCATCAAAAAACAAAACTAAAAAATAGACTCAAAAATATTGGCAGTGATGACATTTTAATGACTTATTTTCTTCAATAATAACCATGTACAGTATTATTAAATTATTGTATCATAAAACAGGATGTATATCAAAGAAAATTATATATTAATATAAAATCAGGAAAGTTATTAAATACAACTTATAGAAAAAGAAAAAAAAAAAAAAAAAACTAGCTGTGACCAGACAAAAACCTTTCATTTTCCTATTTTGGCTTAGATTTACAGAAATGATTCAATGAGAAGTCACATTTGCTGGAGAATCTTGGGGCCATGTGTGTGGTTCCAGAAAGAAGGGGAAGTTTCGAGTTAACAGTAGAGAAGTGACTAAGAAACATTATAATGTAAGAGAATTTGCCTGATCTTCTGAGACTTAGTACCAGAAGGTCACTGAAACCTCTCTGCTGTCAAGAAGACTTACTCTGGGGTGAGTTGCAAATGAACCCTTGGTATTCTCGACAGGTCCAGCAGTCAGTGTTCCCCATTGTGTTCTCTGTCCAGTCCTTGCCTATATACATGTGTATTTGTTATGATGAAAGGAAAGTGGGAGGAGCTGTTGAGGGTGGAGATAAATGGATCGGTGTAGCTCACCTATAAAATGAGGGAACGCTATCTCTGGGGGGTTGGTGGAGAAGATGGGGAGATGGTTGTAGGTAATAATATTTGGCAATGAGTAATTTATCTTTTAAATATATGCTTCATTGGGATAGTCAGCACCTTTAATGCAGGATGTTGACAGAGAAGAAAGTAAGAAGCAATCCCAGGACAATGGCCACCGAATTCTGGAGGGTCAGCACAGCAGCACATATGCTAGACTGCTTGAGTTTAAAATTCTTCCTTGCAAAATATCAGCCAAGTTACTTAATTCCACCACGCCTCAGTTCCCCACCCCCACCCCATGTCAAGTGGCATTGATAAGCAGCTTTTACTTCAAATGGCTGTAACAATGGTAACACAATGTATTCAGTACAAGACTAGGAAACAATCTCAATGTAAACCAAGATGAAGGTTCTGGTGTCTCTCCTTCCACTTAGCACCAACAAAATCCTGGCAAGTCTGTTTACATATCCAAGGTTCCTGTCACCTGAGGTCTCTTGTTCCACAGTGAGTCAAGATGGACTCATCTATCTCTTCCTCCTCCTCCTCCTCCTCCTCCTCTTCCTCCTCTTCCTCTTCCTCTTCCTCTTCCTCTTCCTCTCCCTTCTCCTCCTGCTCCTCCTCCTTCTTCTTCTTTTCTCCTCCTCCTCTTCCTCCTTCTCTTCCTCTTCCTCTCCTCCTCTTCCTCCTCTCCTCTTCCTTCTCCTCCCCTCTTCTTCCTCCTCCTCCCCTCTTCTTCCTCCCCCTCCTCTCCCTCCTCCCCCTCCTCCTCCCCTTTTCATCCTTTCCTTTTCCTTTCCCTCCTCTTCCTCTTCTTCTTCTTCCTGCATCCTATTTATCTTCAGTTTCCTCAAAACTGAGTGCTCAGGATTTCTAACCTACACATTTTGAGTCTCTAGATGTCTTTAGACTGCCACACTTAACACATATGGACAATGGAGCTTACCCGTGTTAGAATATTTGGGAGACCTCTTACAACAAGGATATACCCCTCAGGGAAATTTGAGGAGAGAGAAAACATTTTTCCCTAAGCACTGAGATGTTTTAACTAATTTGTTAAAATGGAAGTAAAATGGTTAGGACTCTGTCAATTAAAACTCTATCACTGTGGGCCAGTGAGCTGGCTCAGCTGATAAAGGTGCTTGCTACCAAGTGGGGTAAGCAGAGCAGGTATCCACCGGCACCACACCCACAGGGCAGACTGGAAGAACAGACGCCAACAAGTTGCCTCTGGTCTCCATATATTCACACCACAGCATACTCACACACGCGTGCACACACACACACACACACACACACACACACACTAAATCAATTTAATTTTTTAAAAGGCTGTATCACTTGCTAGAATTATTTATGCTGCTTCTTTATAAAGACATTCTCATATCAGTGTAAGCTGCTATGAAAGACAAATTCTTGGTGCCTCTTACTTTGTTTCAGTTGGTCGGTTTTCCTTTGTTTTTTTTTGTTTTTTTTTTTTTTTTCAGACAGTTTCAGTCTCTTTGTGTACAGACTGATCTCTAACTTAGTGTAATAAAAGTTGGTTTTCTAAGCTCTGATCCTCCTGCCTCTGGGCTCCAGAGGAACTAGAATTGCTGGCCTGCTGCACAGTTGGCCCACGGACTTCCACAGAGGAATGGCCTGCCTGATGTGGTTGGACTTCAGGGCCTGAGGACTAAACCCTTGAGGAGGTCAAGTCCCTCTCCAGGTCTCACTTCCATGTTTGCTTAGCAATAGGGCTGACAGCTAGTCCAGAATACCTCATGCTACATGGCAGAGCAATGACCACGGGAGTAATTTTGCCCGATTGTGACACTGGCAAATGAAAAAAAAAAAAAAAGTCAAGGGGAGGTGGACACCATGCTGCCAATTAAATGAGTAACTCAAGTGTATTTTGCTGGAAGTTACTAGATGGAGTTTCTAGAGACTTCTACTGCCAAGCAGTCCACCTAAATTTTCCTAGACAACTCCAAGCTATTCTTGAAATGTTTTCAGAATGGACCTTGGCAGGCAGAACCCCCTTGGCTCAGCATGCCATCCCATTGCCTTCTGTATCAAAGGGGACTTCCTGCTGCGTTTGTTTACACCATTAAATTTCTTCCAAGTAAAGCCAGGAGAATTTTTCCAGGTGTTCACATTCCTAGAGGGTGGGGAAGAGGCTGAGCCCTCTACAAGATCAGTACTACAGCCTCAGTGCAACACAAAGATCTCTTTCACCACACGACCTCCTCTGGAGAACTCTCTTTGGGGGCCGCCTAGGAGCTCTAAAGGACCTTCCTCCTGACTCTACAGGCACGGAGTCATCGGGTCACAGTCTGATCTGGGCCGTACACCTTGAAAGTATTTGGGGTGCATCTCATACTTCCAGGCCGTTCTGATCCCATCAGGTCCGGGACCCAGGGCTAGTGACCTGCCAGTCTCCCCCGCCCCCAAGAGCTCCGTCAGATTAAAAAAAAAAAAAAGGAAGCAGAGTCGATTCCAAGGAGCTACAGGTAGACAGAAGGGCTAGAACCCGGTCTAGGGCAGGGCAGGTGAAGCTGGCAAGGTCAGCCATTCAGTCACCAGGTGGTGCATTTAATTTAAAAGGAGTGTTAACCTTGTTTATACAAAATAACACCAATATGGAGGGAAGCCGTAAATCCGTTGTCGTTAAACAGTGGGGAGCCGCTGGCTCTGGCAGCCTGCCCACCAGCGACGTGAACTCGGCTGGCACCGAGCGTGCAGGAGCACGGCCCGGGCGGGCCTGCCAGCCTAGCCAGAGAAGGCCAGAGCTGCTCCCTCTCTGCCCACCAGATGACTCTTCGCATTCTTGTCAAATATATTTAGAACAAGAGGTGTCCGTTTAAAGAGACGCATTTGTTAATCACTTAAATACAGGCGTTTGGCCGCGAGCCAAGTTCACCTTTATAAATATGTAGGATCGGTTTCCAGCTAGGCAGACAACTCCTGGGTGAGATCTCCTTCCCTCCTCTCTAGGGCAAGCGTCTCCTCCAATCGACCTAAGGTGCATGTCCCTAACACCTTATTAATTTTGTAGCCGGCGGGGTTTCCTGAGCCCATACCAGTCTTCTATCTGAAAGTTAAGGGAGATAAACACACGCTGGCCCTGCACAGAGAGGAGAGCGGTGTTTAAGTAAGGAGCAGATTAGAGTTAAATTCCTGTTGACTGGAGAGCTGGTGTCCACATCCTTCTGTTTACCAGCAGCTGTCCCTGTTAATGACACTCTGATAACTCTAGAGCTGCCCTGGTCAGCGGTGGGTGAAGCAGATAAAGAAGCCACTGTTAAACAATCCAGACCTCCACTTCTCTCTCACTCCTTGACTGAAGAGTCAGTGAAAAGTGCCCAGAAGAGGCAAACCCTGGGTGCCCCGGCATTTGCTCCCCAACTTGGGAGTTCATAGTCCAAAAGCCCTGGCTGTTCAGGCAGTCCACTGCAAAGCTGATGAAAATTCCAGCAGTGGAGACTGGAACGGCAGGCTGGGGGCGGGGAGAGCAGCTGCTGAGCCGGGTCAGAAGGTCAGCTGTAGGCATCTTGGAGAACTTTCCTCCTGGTTTAGAAGCAAGGACATTTCCCTGCCCCCTAACCGGACTACGAACAGAGATAGCTAACATCTCAGGGCCTCAACAAAGAACCACAGCTGTCCTAGGGTCGTTAACCACAGGGAAATCACGTTTAATATTTGGAACAATCTCCCTCCACAGATTGTATTGTTGTAGGGGGCTTTGCCCTGCACCCTGGTGAATACTCTTCAGTCTGTAGCCAAAACCGCAGCCAAGAAAATTAAAGAAGGTGCCTAAAGTGACTTGGAAAGGTTAGTGGCAGTGTGTGAGCTGGAAGCCAGCTCCATATCTGTTATTCGTTCCAGACAGACAAACAGATATTTAAATTTCCTACTTGAGGCAGGCAGACAGCAGCTCTCTAGCTGCTTCTTACACTGGGGAACCTGCCAAGCCCTCACCTGGCTCTACTCCCAGCCTGGGTGATCCTTGGGCTTCCTAAAACCCACCCCCAGCCTGCTTAATTCCTGAATACAATCCACGTGAAGATCAACAAACGCAGAATCCCATAATCTCTTTCGTGCTCTAACCAGTGAAGCAGACATACCTCCAATCAAGCCCAGGCCCTGGACAAATTGATTTCTGCTTTTAGAAAGTGTAAATATTTTTGCTTCTTTTCACCTAATTTTTGTCACCTGAAGAATGCCCCCTGATTTACTCCAGGAGATTCTAAGGGGGTCAGGGAGGTAAAAGGTGAGCCAAGTAGGGTGAGCTGTTCAAAAGAAAAATGAGCCTGTTTGGAGTCCAGGTGATTTCCTTAAGAAGGTCTAAGAAGGTTTTTGATATTATTTTGAGATAAACAAGACAGAGTATTTTTTTCCTTTTCTTTCTTTTTTCTCTTTTCTCTTTTCTCTTTTCTCTTTTCTCTTTTCTCTTTTCTCTTTTCTCTTTTCTCTTTTCTCTTTTCTCTTCTCTCTTCTCTCTTCTCTCTTCTCTCTCTCTCTCTCTCTCTTTTTTTCAAGACAGAATTCTTCTATGTAACAGAGCCTATTCCTGGACTAGCTTTGCAGACCAGGCTGGTCTCAAAACCACAGAGATCCTATTGCTTCTGCTTTTGGAGTTCTGGACTTAAAGGCATGCTTCACCACCCCTGGGCTGAGACAAACTATTCTAATACACTGTGTGGGATAGATACCATGAGGTCCATGATTCCTATTTCCAAATTGTAACATCTCCACAAATGTCTTTACACAAAACACTGTAAAATGATTCCTTCTTTACAGTTTAATTAGATTACTGTCTTGGTGTGTGTGTGCATGCATAACTGCTTGTGTGTGTAGTGGAGTGTCCCTATGTGTGTGGGTGCATAACTGCGGAGGTCAGTCTCCAGTTTTGAGAAAGGGTTTCTCAATGGCCTGGAGCTCACAATTATGAGTGAGTTCAATCATTATGCATGAGTCCAACAACCCTCAGACATCCAACCATCTCCAACTCTCTAGCACTAGAGAATTATGGGAATGTACACTCCATGTCTTGCTTTCACTCATAGACTCTGGGGATAGAAGTCAGATTGCGCTGAAACCCTTTACTGATTGAGCCATAGATTGTTAACTCTTTATGGGAGATTTTAAATTAGCAATTGCTAATGAGTTGACTCTTGTCTCCACAAAATTCCTAGCTGAGAGTGCAGAGTCCCCAGTTCCTCAGAATACTACTTGGATAGGTTCCATTTAGAGATAATAAAGTTAAAGTGAATTCATTACAGTGAGCTCTAATCCTAAATGACTGATATCCTTGTAAAAGGGGAAAATTTACAAACAGTTAAGCCTGAAAGAAGCCAAAGACACAGATTGCCTATCCCCAATAGCCCTTAGAAGGAATCGATGCTACACATCCTCTAATTTAGGAGGGCTACTGAGATGGCTCAGACGGCAAGGTGCCTATTGTTAAGCCTGACAAAGTAAGTTCAATCCCCAGTACCCACATAATGGAAGGGGAGAACTGACTCCCATGCGCAGTCCCCTGGCCACATGCAGACCATGTCATGTGCATGCCACCACATGGACACACATACACACACACACACACACACACACACACACACACACAGAATAAATAAGAAGAAAGCATCCTCAAATCTATACATCCAGACTCTAGATATATGCTAAACCAAGTTGAGAGTTGGTTTAGTTTGATTTTTCAGTATCACAGGCTGAGCTTAGGCAAACAAGCTAGACAAGTGTTCCACCACTGATCTTCAATTTTAATAAGACTTCTAAGTTGTCAGGAGGGACTTGAATTTGAAATTTCCTGCTTCAGCCTCTGGGGTTGTTTAGATTACTGGCTTGTGCCATCATCCAAGGCAGATTCCAGTTGTTTGAGTCCTCCAGTCTCTGTTGGCTGATTAAAAGAGCCCTAACTGGAGGTAAGGGAGCCATCTTGTCTCCCGGATCCCTCTGAGATCAGTCTGGGCAGATCAGCTTGCGAACTGCGGAGGTAAGTGAGATGACTGCAGAAGCAACACAGCTTCTGGGACAGGCAGAAGCCACACAGCTTCTGGGACAGACCCCGTTTCAGGCTGCAGACATCCAGGCACCTTCCCCACCAGAGGAGAGGTGGCCGCCAGGGAGGGCTGCGACCCCCAGAGCAGTCTGTGCAGGTGAGCTCTAAGACTGCGGAGGCAACCCATCTTCTGGGACAGGCCCTGTTTCGGGCCTTCATCTTCAACCAGATGGCAAGTCTGAATGCCAGAACTCTGTGCTCCTTCCCTGCAAGAGGAGAGCTTGCCTGAAGAGAGTACTCTGACCACTGAGACTCAGAAGAGAGCTGGACTCCCAGGACAGCTGACAGAGGCTAACAAAATCACAGGAGGAACAGGCTCTATCCACAGACAACTATAACAACTAACTCCAGAGATTACCAAATGGCAAAAGGCAAACTTAAGAATCTTACCAACAGAAACCAAGACCTCTCACCATCATCAGAACCCAGCACTCCCACCTCAGCCAGTCCTGGATACCCCAACACTCCTGAAAAGCAAGATTCAGATTCAAAATCATATTTCATGAAGCTGGTAGAGGACCTTAAGAAGGAATTTAATAACTCACTTAAAGAAATACAGAACACTGCTAAAGAGGTAGAAGTGCTTAAAGAATCACAGGAAAACACTGCCAAACAGGTAGAAGTCCTTAAAGAGGAAACACAAAAATCCCTTAAAGAATTAACAGGAAAAAACAGGTGATGGAATTGAACAAAACTATCCAAGACCTAAAAAGGGAAGTAGAAACAATAAAGAAAACCCAAAGGAAGACAACTCTAGAGATAGAAACCCTAGGAAAGAAACAATGGACCATAGATGTGAGCATCAGCAACAGAATACAAGAGATGGAAGAGAGAATCTCAGGTGCAGAAGATTCCATATAGAACATGGGCACAACAATCAAAGAAAATGCAAAAATATTTTAACTCAAAACATCCAGGAAATCCAGGACATAATGAGAAGATCAAACCTAAGGATAATAGGGGTAGATGAGAATAAAGATTTTCAACTTAAAGGGCCAGCAAATATCTTCAACAAAATTATAGAACAAAACTTCCCAAACCTAAAGAGATGCCCATGAACATACAAGAAGCCTACAGAACTCAAATGGATTTAATAGATATCTACAGAACATTTTATCCTAAATAGACTGGACCACAAAAGAAATTCCTCCTGACACATAATAATTAGAACAACAAATGCACTAGAGACAGAATATTAAAAGCAGTAAGGGAAAAAGGTCAAGTAACATATAAAGGCAGGCCTATTAGAATTACACCAGACTTCTCACCAGAGACTATGAAAGCCAGAAGATCCTGGACAGATGTTGTACAGACCCTAAGAGAACACAAATTCCAGCCCAGGCTGCTATACCGAGCAAAACTTTCAATTACCATAGATGGAGAAACCAAAGTATTCCATGAAAAAACCAAATTCACACAATATCTTTCCACGAATCCAGCCCTTCAAAGGATAATAAAGGGAAACCACCAACACAAGGACGGAAACTACACCCTAAAACAAAAAAGTAATCCTTCAACAATCCTAAAAGAAGACAGCCACAAGAACAGAATCCCAAATTTAACAACAAAAATAACAGGAAGCAACAATTCCTTTCTTTAATTTCTCTTAACATCAGTGGACTCAATTGCCCAAATAAAAAGACATAGTCTTATAAATAGGGTGGCTACACAAACAGGACCTAATATTTTGCTGCTTACAGGAAACCCACTTCAGGGAAAAAGACAGACACTACCTCAGAGTGAAAGGCTGAAAAACAATTTTCCAAGCAAATGGTCTAAAGAAACAAGCTGGAGTAGCCATTCTAATATCAAATAAAATTGACTTTCAACCCAAAGTTATCAAAAAAGACAAGGAGGAGCACTTCATACTCATCAAAGGTAAAATCTACCAAGATGAACTCTCAATTCTGAATATCTATGCTCTAAATGCAAGAGCAGCCACATTCATTAAAGAAACTTTAGTAAAGCTCAAAGCACACATTGCACCTCACACAATAATAGTGGGAGACTTTAACACTCCACTCTCACCATTGGACAGATCCTGGAAACAGAAACTAAACAGAGACACATGGACACTAACAGAAATTATGAAACAAATGGATTTAATAGATATCTACAGAACATTTTATCCTAAAACAAAAGGATATAGCTTCTTCTCAGCACCACATGGTACCTCCTCCAAAATTGACCATATAATCAGCCACAAAATAGGCCTCAACTGATACAAAAATATTAAAATTATCCCATGCATCCTATCAGATCATCATGCACTAAGGCTAACCTTCAATAACAGCATAAATAATAGAAAGCCAGCATTCACATGGAAACGGAACAACACTCGACCCAATGATACCTTGGTCAAGGATGAAATAAAGAAAGAAATTAAAGATGTTTTAGAGTTTAATGAAAATGAAGCCACAACATACCCAAACTATGAGACACAATGAAGGCATTCCTAAGAGGAAAACTCATAGCCCTGAGTGCCTCCAAAAAGAAACTAGAGAGAGCAAACACTAGCAGCCTAACAGCACACCTAGAAGCTCTAGAACTAAAGGAAGCAAATTCACCCAAGAGGAGTAGACAGCAGGAAATAATAAAACTCAGGGCTGAAATCAACCAAGTGGAAACAAAAAGAACTATTCAAAGAATCAACCAAACCAGGAGCTGGTTCTTTGTGAAAATCAACAAGATAGATAAACCCTTAGCCAGACTCACTAGAGGGCACAGGGACAGTATTCTAATTAACAAAATCAGAAATGAAAAAGGAGACATAACAACGAACCTGAGGAAATCCAAAGCATCATCAGATCCTACTACAAAAGGCTATACTCAACAAAACTGGAAAACCTGGATGAAATGAACAACTTCCTAGACAGATACCAGGTAACAAAGTTAAATCAGGATCAGATGAATAATCTAAACAGTCCCATTTCCTCTAAAGAAAGAAAAGTACTCATGAATAGTCTCCCAATGAAAAAGAGCCCAGGACCAGATGGGTTTAATGTAGAGTTCTATCACACGTGCAAAGAAGACCTAATTCCAACTCTCCTCAAACTATTCCACAAAATAGAAACAGAAGGTATTCTACCCAATTCATTCTATGAAGCCACAATTACTCTGATACCTAAATCACACAAAGATCCAACAAAGAAAGAGAACTTCAGACCAATTTCTCTCATGAATATCAATGTAAAAATACTCAATAAAATCCTTGCAAACTAAATCCAAGAACACATCAAAATGATCAGCCATCATGACCAAGTAGGCTTCATCCCAGGGATGCAGGGATGGTTTAATATATGGAAATCCATCAACGTAATTCACTATATAAACAAACTCAAAGACAAAAACCACATGATCATCTGCTTAGATGCTGAGAAATCATTTGACAAAATCCAAAACCCATTCATGATAAAAGTCTTGGAAAGAACTGGGATTCAAGGCCCATACCTAAACATAATAAAAGCAATCTATAGCAAACCAGTAGCCAACATCAAACTAGATGGAGAGAAACTCAAAGCAATCCCACTAAAATCAGGGACTAGACAAGGTTGCCCACTTTCTCCCTACCTATTCAATATAGTACTTGAAGTCCCAGCCAGAGCAAATCGACAACAAAAGGAGATCAAGAGGATACAAATTGGAAAGGAAGAAGTCAAAATATCACTATTTGCAGATGATATGATAGTATATATCAGTGACCCTAAAAATTTCACCAGGGAACTCCTAAACCTGATAAACAGCTTCAGTGCAGTAGCTGGATATAAAATTAACTCAAACAAATCAATGGCCTTTCTCTACACAAAGGATAAATGGGCTGAGAAAGAAATTAGGGAAACAACACCCTTCACAATAGTCACAAACAATATAAAATACCTTGGTGTGACTTTAACTAAGGAAGTGAAAGATCTGTATGATAAGAACTTCAAGTCTCTGAAGAAAGAAATTGAAGAAGATCTCAGAAGATGGAAAGATCTACCCTGCTCATGGATTGGCAGGATTAATATAGTCAAAATGGCTATCCTGCCGAAAGCAATCTACAGATTCAATGCAATCCCCATTAAAATTCCAACTCAATTCTTCACTGAGTTAGAAAGGGCAATTTGCAAATTCATCTGGAATAATAAAAAAACCTAGGATAGCAAAAACTATTCTCAACAATAAAAGAACCTCTGGGAAATCACCATGCCTGACCTCAAGCTGTACTACAGAGCAATTGTGATAAAAACTGCATGGTATTGGTACAGCAACAAACAGGTAGACCAATGGAATAGAATTGAAGACCCAGAAATGAACCCACACATCTATGGTCACTTGATCTTTGACAAGGGAGCTAAAACCATCCAGTGGAAAAAAGACAACATTTTCAACAAATTGTGCTGGCACAAGTAGCAGTTATCATGTAGAAGAATGAGAATTGATCCATTCTTAACTCCTTGTACAAAGCTCAAGTCTAAGTGGATCAAAGAAGTCCACATAAAACTAGAGACACTGAAATTTATAGAGGAGAAAGTGGGGAAAACCCTCGAAGATATGGGCACAGGGGAAAAATTCCTAAACAGAACAGCAATGGCTTGTGCTGTAAAATCAAGAATTGACAAATGGAACCTTATTAAATTGCAAAAATTCTGTAAGGCAAAAGACATTGTGAATAAGACAAAAAGGCCACCAACACATTGGGAAAGGATTTTTACCAATCCTAAATCTGATAGGGGACTATTATCCAATATATACAAAGAGCTCAAGAAGCTGAACTCCAGAAATTCAAATAACCCCATTAAAAATTGGGGTACAGAGCTAAACAAAGAATTCTCAACTGAGGAATACTGAATGGCTGAGAAGCACCTGAGAAAATGTTCAACATCCTTAATCATCAGGGAAATGCAAATCAAAACAACCTTGAGATTCCACCTCACTCCAGTCAGAATGGCTAAGATCAAAAACTCAGATGACAGCAGATGCTGGTGGGGATATGGAGAAAGAGGAACACTCTTCCATTGCTGATGGGATTGCAAGCTGGTACAACCACTCTGGAAATCAGTCTGGAGGTTTCTCAGAAAATTGGACATAGTACAACCAATTGATCCAGCAATACCTCTCCTGGCCATACATACCCAGAAGATGTTCCAATTGGTAATAAGAACACATGCTCCACTATGTTCATAGCAGCCTTATTTATATTAGCCAGAAGCCGGAAAGAACCCAGATGTCCCTCAACAGAGGAATGGATACAGAAATTGTGGTACATTTACACAATGGAGTACTACTCAGCTATTAAAAACAATGAATTTATGAAATTCTTGTGCAAATGGATGTATCTGGAGAATATCATCCTTAGTGAGGTAACCCAATCACAAAAGAAGTCACTTGATATGCACTCACTGATAAGTGGATATTAGCCCAGAAACTTAGAATACCCAAGATACAATGTGCAAAACACAAGAAAATCAAGTAAGTGTGGATACTCCATTTCTTCTTAGAATAGATAACAAAACACCCATGAAAGGAGTTACAGAGTCAAAGTTTGGAGTTATGATGAAAGGATGGACCATCCAGAGACTACCCCACCCTGTGATCCATCCCATAATCAGCCACCAAACCCAGACACTATTGCATATGCCAGCAAGATTTTGCTGAAAGGACCCTGATATAACTATCTCAAGTGAGGCTATGCCAGTGTCTGGCAAATACAGAAGGGGATGCTCATAATCTTCTATAGGATGGAACACAGGGCCCCCAGTGGAGGAGCTAGAGAAAGTTCCCAAGGAGCTGAAGGGTTCTACAACGCTTTAGGTGGAACAACAATATGAACTAACCAGTACCCCCAAAACTCATGTCTCTAGATGCATATGTAGCAGAAGATGTCCTAGTTGGCCATCATTGGGAAGAGAGGTCCCTTGGTCTTACAAACTTTATATGTCCCAGTACAGGGGAATGCCATGGTCAAGAAGTGGGAGTGGGTGGGTAGGGGAGCAGGGTGGGGGGGAGGGTATAGAGAACTTTCGGGATAGCATTTGAAATGTAAATAAAGAAAATATCAAAAAAAAAAAAAAAAGCCCTAACTGATAATGTTGATTTGCTCCATGTTGGGAAATTTAAACTCCCCTAGAACAATGGTTCTCAAGTCTCAATGCTGCGACCTTTTAATACAGTTCCTCATATTATGGTGATGCCCAACCACAAAATTATTTTTGTGGCTACTTCATAACTGAAGTATTGCTACTGTTACGAATAGTTTTGTAAATATCTGCTATCCAGGTTATCTGATACTGTATCCTTCAGAATCTCAGGCAAAGTGGCCAATGCTTTTAACTGCAGAGTCTTCTCTATTGGCCCCTAGCATTAACACTTTAAGAAGTAATAAATTCATACAGATGACTTATAATTCCATTTAGTGTTTCATTCAGGAGATCTTGTATTTCTTATTTGTGTGACATGAGCCTATTTGGAAAAGTTTATGCATTTTTTTGCTCATCTTACATGTATAAACCACTCTTTCAACATTAAAATGTTCTCTAATCAAGAGAAGTACATCTTGTACAGTAAAGCATATTTACAGTAAACACAGGCCAGTTAAATGAGTACCAATTAAGGGGATTGTACCTTGCTTAGTGTTTTTCGTCAAATTACATAGACTAGAATCGGTTCTGTCTAGTGAGCTGCGGTATGTGCAGGATTCCTCTCCATCATTTCACCCACAGTTTTGATGCATAATATAATTGATGGTTTAAAAGTGTATGGTAGGTTTTTGTCAAAGACCTAGGGTTGAACTGAGATTATAAATAATCATAGTCAGTCAGTCAGGGGCTATGGATAAAGTACCAGAAGGAGAAATGAAGAATGCAGGAGGCACGTGTTCACATCTGGGTTGTTAAGAGTATAGTTGGTGAAGAGTAAAAGAGGGTAAAGGAGACTTACACGTATATGCTTGCTATCAAAAGTTCAAAAGAAAACAAACTTAAGATCAAAATTATGGACCTCTTTGTGTCATTTATAGATAGAGCATCAGCCCAGTGGTTGATCTCATCTCTTTCATGTTCTATAACGTCCAAAATGGATTGGAATTTACAAGTCATTTTAGTTCAGCTTTCTCTACCTTGACAATCATCTAGGCTGTAGAATTCTTTGTCATGCAGGCTGTTCTCTGTATTGTCAAGTACACAGCAGTACTCTGGACCTGGACTTAGCACACACGGTCAGTCATGCCCCATGCATCTGTGATAACCAAAAATGTCTTCAGACACTTGATAGGAATGGTGAGAGACATGCAGGATTTTAAAAATGCTGATGTTCAGCATGTTAGCTGAGGAGTTTGGGTCTATCAAAAGAGAAAGAGGATATTGCCCATATAAAAGAGAAGAAAACAGGACTGGAGAGAGGGCTCCTCGTGAAAGTGCTTGCCCCTCAAGTCAAGGACTTCAACTCCAGCCCAAAGCCAGTGTAAAAGCTAAGAATTGTGATAAGCACTTGTAAACCCAGTGCTGTTGAGCCAGATACACACAGATGCCTCAGGCTTGCTGACTAGCCAAGTTAGCTTAGTGGATGAGACCAGCATCCCATGGTGAGATTCTGAATAAAAGGGCCCCAGAAGAATTTCACCTAAGGTTTACTGTGTGTGTGCTCACCTGTGTGCATGCACACACATACACACAACAGACACACACACACACACACACACACACGCATACGTGCATGCACCCCTCACACACACATACATACTGCTGAAAACGGAGGAAGAAACAAATTGTCAGGGGTCCTTGATGAGTCTATGCCCAGAAATACCAACTGAACCTACATAGCATGTTCTGAGGGACACCAAGAAACTCACTGAAATCTGACCATAGAGGTCTGCTTCAGTGTTTACATTGCTTAGCGTCTTTGCTGTAAATAGAGAGAAGAAGGAGACAGCACCTCAACCTTTGCCTGATAGAAAGGCAATTAGGGTCAGGATAACGATGCTTGTTATTTACTTGATGCCTCCTCTGTCCCGGGTCTTTTATTTATATAATCAAGATTGTATGGACATGCCCCTCTGGTGTCCCGACCACTCTTTGTACCACCTTCCCCTCCTGTCAAGATCTTTTCAAAGCCAATATTAACCCTTCTAGGTCTCCTCTTCCCTAATATGCGAAGGAAGGTAGAAGGTGCTTTGCATCCACTGAGGACCAGGATTGTGACAACCCAGCAAATTCAACTGAGTTCTTCTGAGAAGGAGTGACATTCAGATCTCTGGGGTGTGAGTGTCAACTGTGTCTGAGGAGCCCAAGGCTCCTGGGGGGTTCTCCTTACACTTTTGTACTAGGTATCACAAGACCAAGAAGAGAAAATTCTGCATAAGCATAATTAGTCTGTATAACTGAAACATGGGAAACATGATACCCAATACTTATTGTCAGCTTGACAGAACCTTGAATCACCTAAGAGGCAAATCTTACCGTCTCCTGGAAAGTTACTCAAAGTGAGAAGTCCCATCCAAAATATGGACAGCCCTATGTAGTGAGCTTCTTTAGACACTGGACTTGATAAAGAAGCAGAAGCAAGCTGAAAACCAGCATATGTTGCTCTCTGCCTCCTGGCTGTGGTTTCTGTGTGACAAGTCATATCATGCTCCTGCCAGAGTGACTGTCCTGCCTTCATACTGTGAGCCAAAAGAAACCCTTTCTTCCTTAAATTGCTTTTGTCCAAAAAGTTGTCCAGCCAGGAAAAGTAGCTGATACAGGAGGTGTGATGGTCGACTTCTTCCTCCTGACTCTGCACCCAGCTCTAGTTATTGTAGGACTCCTTTATCTAAAAATGGGTCTTTGGCTTCCTGCATTTGGAATCAGGACTCTTTAGATTGGTTGGCATTTAATAGGAGAACAAAACTGGTCTGAAGAGCAGCCATTGTGACTTTCACCCCAAAGGTAGACTTAAAATCTTAACTGCGTTTATGCCTCTCTCACTTGAGGCAGTTTGCTATCCCCAGACAGTCTCTCTTCACATCTTGTGCCATGATGAGCCCTTTTCTGTAGTGACCTGGATCACCCACATGGCTGAAGGAAGTTACCCAGTTGCATAAGGGACTAACTGAGGATGTACTGGTGCTTTTCTCTGACCTCCACCCCATTCAGCCTCACGAGTAAAGAAAGACAAGGCATTTACCATTCTGGGCTGTCGAGGTGGGAGAAATCAATTATGCCGAGCTGGGGGATAGCAGATCCCTGGAGTTCTCTAGCCAGCCAATCTAACCTTGAGTTCTAGGTTTAGTGAGAGACCCAGTCTCAAAAAAAAAAAGTAATAACATGGAGAGTGCCTATCAGTGTGACTCATTAGTTGAAGACACTTGTGGCCAAGATTGAAAAGCTGAGTGCAATTGTAGATGAGAATCAGTTACTGGAAGTGGCTCTTTGACCTCCACATATGTAACTGTGGCATGTGCAGATATATGTGTGTGTGTGTGTGTGTGTGTGTGTATGCACACATTCACACACACATGCATACATACATACATGCATACACACATGTATGAACAGCCACACACAGTACACACACACAGTCATATATATATATATATATATATATATATATATATATATATATATATATGTCATATATATGAAAGACTTTCACCCCTGAGATTTCTGTCAAGAAGGGGTGACCAAGAACAATTAAAGCACTTACTAGTGTCTTCTGACTGGGAAGACAAGTTGAGATTCAAGTCTAGCTGAATACTTACTCCATCTTTTTCTCCTCTTGCATGGCTAATTCAAGCAAAAACCAGCTCTTTAACATACGGAAATGGGGACTTCAAATTTTCCACCTACCCAGGAGACAACAGGGTGAACCCTAGGTCAGAGGAGAGTGACTGAAGGCTCTGAGCCCTTCAAGTCTCCATTCCAGCACCCCGCAGTGAGCTAAATGCCACCCCCTCCTAGAAGAACAGCAATTGATTGTCTGAAGAACTTAATGAGCCTCCTTTTCCGACCCTCGGGATGTATGTTTTGTGATAGACTGTGGCTTTCAATGATCATCTCCAGCATAGATGACAATGCAAAAAGTTCACAGAGAAGCAGGCAAGTTCACAGGGATGAGGACAGGAGTTCTTGCTTATCTATGACATCATTAGACATCCTATCTCTGCAGCTCAGCACACTCTTAGGCCTGGACAGGCTGCTAGTCCATGCCCACAGCAGCCTGCTGAAGGCACCCCAGAGGGCAAGCTGTGAGGGCAAAAGGAGGCTGAAGGATTCACAGGCTGCCCACACACTGCTCATTACTCCTACTCATCTAGGGCTGGGTGAAGGAAAGAGGAGCTACCGGTTCTCCTACAGAAATATGTTAGGATGAAAAGTACAGGAGTGTCATTCAGGGAGGCTCATGGACTTCCCCTGTGCTCGGGTGACTAACTATAGGTTACTCTAATAAATAAACACACACACACACACACACACACACACACACACACACACACTTTTGGGTGTGTGTATACATATATATGTGTGTATATACAAATATATGTGTAGATAGATAGATAGATAGATAGATAGATAGATAGATAGATAGATAGATAGATAGATATGACAGACAGATAGACATAGAGATATATTTAGTTTGAGAGATAGATGATAGATAGATAGATAGATAGATAGATAGATAGATAGATAGATAGATTCAGTTTCTCCTGAGTACCAAATGTTCTCCTAGATAAGAATACAGTTGTGAGCAAAGAAGACTTCTGCCCCACCCAGTTTATATCTCCGTAGGTCAAAGTGAGTACCAGCACAAGTGAAGAAGCTCTCAGGATGATTAAGGTCAGGATATGCCATGTTCTATTATGTTTTCACACTGGGGCTTTTGACATGAAAGCAGAAATGAAAATAAAGCTAAAAAAAAAATAACCTCTAAAGGAGAACTGGAAGTAGCACAGAATAGAGTATACACTTCGGACTTCTACTTGACTAATTTTAACTGATGTATAATAACCCTGGTGCGAATAGGTCACTCTCATTCATTCGTCTATTTTTGTGTCCGTGGTTACTTATCATCACCAACTTTGACACCCACAGTTAAATTTCATTTTGTGTTTGTGTAAGGCAGTGGGATTCCCAAGCAATTGGGTGAGCATGTCCATTCTTGTTGTCTTTTTTCAATCGTTCTTCAGAATAATGGTTCTCATTCACCTCTGACAAGTTGTAAGGAACTTGTCATACATGAAAACTCTCTTTTCTTCATGCTTCCAACATTTGATATCATCAGATGTTTTTCCTAACTAGCTTAGGTTGAAAATGAACTGTCATTATTTTAGTCTGTATTTCCCAACTGCAAAGGGAGAATTTCTATGTTTGTTTGTTTGTTTGTTTGTTTTCCTGTTACTTTGCGGTTCTTCTTCCTCAATCAGTCTCTCGAAACTTGCTCAATTTTATACTGGCCAAATTGTCTTTGAGTTTTATATATGCTTGCTATGTCTTTAAGTACCAAAATATATTATCTCTGAACGTAGGGTTTTTAAATGCCTTAGAGTATACATAAGCAAAAGGGGTTAATAAGAGAGCTTTAATTTGATGTATTCAAATATAGTAATACATGACTTGCACTTTGACATATCAAAAATATTTCTTATGACAGCATCAGCATCTTCTCTTTGCTTTATCTGAAGTTATTTTTAGCATTTTTTCCAAATATTAGTATCTGAACATATTTTTTGACAGTACATGTGCATGTGTTTATTTGTGTCAGGTGTACATGTGTGCATATATGTATAGAGGTCAGAAGGCAACTTCAGGTGTCATCCTTAAGAATCCATCCATCAGCGTGGAGACAGGGACTGTCACTGGCATGGACTGCACCAATTGAATGAGACTGTCTGGTGAGCAAGTCCCTGGGCTTCCAAGTGCTTGTCACTTCACCCAGTAACTTCATGTAGGTTTTGGGGAATCCAGCTTTGGTCACTGGGATTAAAGGCGTGCACCACCACTGCCCAGCCTCCCACTAGTTTATAAGACTATATTTTGCCCAGGTCAGCATCTCTCTGTGTGCGTTTGATTCCAAGGTCTGTATCCTACCAGCCCCCTATAACAAAGTCTTCTTTGCATAGGGTTGTTCTTTGGTATCTCCATCTCTAGGTGGGCACATGCCTATCCCTATACTTCTTTCTCAAAATCGCCTAGCTATTTTGGACTCTGACTCTTCTAAGACAACTTACCTAGTTCTGAACAGAGTCAAAATACCAACAGTGTTAAGGTTTTAATTAAGATGTTAGATTATTCAAGGGATAATTAATCTCTCTAGGAAATATAGTCTTCTTGCTTGTGAAATAAATCCATTTCTGTAAGTCTTTAGTGTGTCCTTTCAAACAGGCACACCCAGGTCTCTATCACGTCACCTGCTCCTTACATTCATTATTAGGCTTCTCTGTGCTGCCTTGGAGGCTTTTAAAGATTATACTTCCTCCTGGGTCTCTTCTTGTGTTCAGAGACATAATCCCACAAGATACAGACATATAGACTTGTATATATAACATTTCCAATGAATTATTTGACATTTTAAACCAAATTTTTGGTTATCTATAATTGTGGCATTATTCTTATGAGAAGTGATCACATTTCTTTCATGGGTACATCACACTGTGTAGATGCCAGGCACAGGGGTGATGAACATGACCAGGATCCTTGTTTTTGGAAAATATTTTTGACCTTGCAACAGTAACTATAATCTTCATGGTGTTTGCAAATACCAAATGAAGAAAGTTCCTTTTTGTTTCCAAATAGACTAGTGGACTACAAGCATCTAAAGTAGTCAGTGTTTACACAGAGTATTCTAGCTGATGGGTCCTTAAAATGTGGGATATAGGAGTGGCAGAAGGTAGGGTTTTCAATAAAAACAGCCTCACTGGATTTAGAAAGATCTCTCTTGAGCAGTATTGCATAGCCTTACTTCCCTAGAGTGATGGGATTTCTTCTCTTATTTCACAAAAGAAAAATTATTCTTCACAGTTCTTATAAAAAGTATAAAGCTAGAAGTCTTAAACTAAATTCAGGTTTTGAATCTCATATTCGAACAGAATTTCAGAAACCATGTGCTGGTTAAAATGACCTGTCAGGATGACATCCACATTTCTAGAAAATCTACTTAAAATGACTATATATTTTTCAGTGAGTTTGTTGATAGGTACAAAAAGTATTTTCTAGACTTTATTTTGTTTGGGCTTTACTCTGATCGCGTTGACTTTTCTAAAGAAAGAAATGTAATTTTCAAAAATTAAATGAAACTTCTCTAGAAAAAAATGTTACATAATAACAGTTAAAGGCTTTTCATAAATGCAATATAAACTATCTGAAGGAGATAAGAAGAGAGAGAGAGGGTAGTTAGAGATTGGGAAGAGCCGATGGTAATTCACATGCTCAGCAGTCTCTTGGGGAAATGAAGTGCTAAGGGTTAGATGGTATTCTTCTCTCTGACCCACCCCCCTTTTCTTCCATGCATCTCTCCTGTTTCTCAACTCTGCTTCCCTCTCTAAGCCTTCCCATTGAAATGGAGAATCAAACTCCCTATAATTCATAAGGCTCTGCAGACCCACCATGGTTCACTAAGGCCCTAGAAAGACACATAGGACCTAAATAATACAAATGGTTACCACAATGAAATAAGATGAAACCAGCAAAAGAATGCTGTGAAGAGGGTACTCCAACCCCCTAATTACTATTATCTGTTTGTTGGTCTTCAGGGTCATATGAAAGCTCATAAGCCCTTCTTCCTCCACAATGGGATGTGGAGCAGCCCAATCTTGTACCAGAAGCCTAGTTCGTATGAAATAAAAATGGCAACAGCAGTGCTCAGAAGGACAACATTTTAGCTTGCTCTGGCCCCTCTTCGACCCTTACATTCTTTCTATCTCATCTTTCCTGGGGTTTCCTAAGTCTTATCCCCATATGGCTGGACACTCCATAGTCCTTTAGTCTCTTTAACCAGTTGTAAGTCACAGTAGACACTACTGGCCAGGCACAAAGAAGCTTCTCTGACCATAGCTGGCAGCAGCATTCATCTGTGGGCACAGACACAGTTATTAAGAAGGCAATTTGAGAAGCACATTGTGTCCATTGAGTCAATAGCATCAACAGCCTCCCAGCTCAAGGCTAGGAGCTCCCCAGCTACAGACTTTTGATTAGGTTTATGGTATCCAACATGGCCTCTCTCCTATGGAATGAGGCTCAAATCTGATTTTGTACCATGTTTCTTCATCCAGCCATCAGGCAATGGAGACTTAGATTGTCTCCACTTTGGGCTATTATCAAAGGCAATACGTGGGGAAGAATTTTTTTTTTAATGTGTTGCCATTTTGACTGTAACCCAGACTAAGCCTTTTTTTTAAGCTGTTTAATAGACAAGTTTATTGGCAAAATTAAATTTGTTCCTATTCCTGATATAGAACGTGCTAGGTAGCTTACTCTCTCTTCAAGCTTGCAGCAATCTTGCTTCAGACTCCTAAGGGCCAGAGTCACAAGCACGACTAGCTTAGGAACAGGCTTCATATTCAACATCTTACACAGGATGGGTAAGTAAGAAAGATTCACTATAAAAACAACAACTAAAAAAATGTAGTATATCTCCATCTACACCAATAGCAAAGAAAACACATTCTCAAAACTGATATAGGAGAATAGAGAGCTGGCTCAATGGGTAAAGTGCTTGCTATGTAAGTTAGGGACTCAGGTTAAGATTCTAAACGCCAAACTCTATGTGGACAAGGAGACCTTTTAATTCTAGCATAAATGAAAACAGAGACAGGGAATCCCAGAAGCAGCCTGGATTGCTAGTCTGGCTAAATTGGCCCAGCTCTGAGTTCCAAAGTTGATGTCTTTCATACCCAAGTGCACGCATTCATAGATTTTCACACACGTGTGCCCACATATATCCCAAGCATTCACACATGCATACATACCCCACACATTCAAAAATGTTATATTAAAGATTCTTCCATGAGAGGAAGCAGTTTGTTTCATGATCTCAGGGATATATATGAATCATAAATAAGTACCCAAAGCAGAGATCCAAATTATAACGAACCAATTGACATAATTTAAGAAAAAGATCGACAAGTCAAATAATAATATATACTTCTATGTCTTACTTTAAAGAACAGACTAATTAAAAGATTAATAAGGAAACAGAGACTTAAGCAGTATTCATGCCGTTCCAGGCTTAACAGACAGTGGTGAAGCATTTCCTTTAGCTAAGGCGTGGCACGCCTTCTCAGGCTCACAGCAACATTCTCTAGGTAGATCCTATGCTAAGGCAGAAAAGGAACCAGGCTATTTTGAAACTTCTTTATTTTACAGCTGACTATTTTTACTTGAGATTTGATGATCAGGAGGGAAAACTGGCATTTCAGTTTTATTATCATAACTCAAAAGTACTATGAGACAACAGGAAACTATTAGAAACTGAGAGTGTTTTTTTTAAATGCCTGATAATTAAAATATTATTTAATAGTCATTTAAACTACTATGCTATGGTTCCATTTGTATTTCTAATGCTTTTATAAGAAATAAATATTAATGTGAAAAACACTAGATACTGGAAAGTTGACTTGCACTTAAAGGAAATATGTCTTTAAAGCATGCTTTTAACCACCATATTCTGCAGAAGAAAAAAAAAAAAAAAAAAGAGGGCCCAGGTCTTTGAAGTGTTTTCCAAGTGAAACTCTGTGTTTTAAGGCTTATTGAAATTTGTTTTGCGATTTTGTTTGTTTGTTTGTTTGTTTTTCTATCTTTATTTATTTATTTATTTATTTTTTTGATTTGGAAAAACGGCTCCGGATTTAATAGGACCTCTCAAGACACAGATCTCTAGCTAAAGTGGGAACTTCTGGTTTCTCTGAAGACTCGGTTAGGTTATAAAGATGTTTTGCTGGGGCACACAGGTGAAAGGATGTGACCCCACAGACAATGCCAGCTAGCGACCTGGTTCTTTTTGCTCTGCCTCACTAGTTTTCACTGACAACACACACTGGTTCACCTTACATTTCATTGTTGAGCTTAGCTTGCGGTGATGCCATAGAGAGAAACTCACCAAAGAATTTCTTGTGAGGGTCCTACAGCTGCTTGCCAATTTCGTGGACTCAGGTCGATTGGCAAGCCTCAAGGTATTTTCTGGATTGAACGGCCCTTGATGATTCATGTGTAGTGTCCTCTGAGTTGACTGGATTGTAGCTGCTGATTCATGGTTGGTGTTTGCTGGTGGACTGGACTGAGAATAACCAAGATTGGAGTTGCCCTAAAGAGCTATTTCTAAACAGGTCCACTCCCCCCATATCCTAATACCCTTTCTTTTCCACTATTCCTGGTAGGTGATAGGCTAGAGGGCAAGTTGAACCCTTATTAAAGTAGGTTGCAAAGAATATATGCCTACATAGAGCACCTGTGACTTTTAGCACAGGTTCATTGGGAAACTTCATGGTATATAAATATTAGAATATAAAGAACACTCCCATCGTGGTGATGATCTTGACACTACAAACAAAGTGATAATAGAAGTACATCATTAAGTTTCGCACGAATCTAATTTCTGAACATGAAAGACACATATCAAGCTACAGTAACCTGTGTGATTGTGGAGAGATTTGAATTCAAGCCTGTCCTAGTTAGCTTTAATTGTTAGCACAGCCTAGAGTTGCCCGAGAAGGGACTCTCAGTTGAAGGATTGTCCAGATCAGATTGCCCTATGGCCATGTCTTTGGGGTATTGTCTTAACTGTTGATTGATATAGGAAGCCTCACACTATTATGAGGACAACCATTTTTGAAGCAGGCAGCACAGTTTGCATAAGCTAGCTATACAGGAGTGTGTGATCTAACTCATCATGATACTGTGAACCAACCAGCACACAGCGTTCCTGTATAGTTTTTACTTCAAGATCCTGTTGGAATTCCTGCATTGACTTCTCTCAATGATAGACTGTGGCTTGAAAGCAGGTGTTTCATCCTAAAAACAGGAAGGAACCAGAACAAAGTCTTGTGCCAGGACTTTATCTGTCATTCAACAGCATATCAGGTACTTGCAAGATGCCGAAATCAGTTCTCCAAATCATGGCTCATCTGAGGTACTCCTTGATTCTGATTCACCAGAACTCACCCCCATCAATGGCCAGGTCAAGTGAGGTTTCCCCATGATCTCTATTCTCCCGTGATTCCCTGTGGTTTCCTGCTTTGGGGCTCCTAAGCTTCGGGAGACTGGTGCCATATGAGGAAGATTTACAAGAAGAAAAAAAAAAAAAAAACAAAAACAAAAAACAAAAACAAAAAAACTCTGAAAGAGGTGGTGTTCTTGTATCTGTGATGGTTAATTTTGGTTATCAACTTGGCAGGACCGAAATATAGACTAAGAGCTAGCAAATCACTGTGTGTGTCTGGGAAGGTGCTTCCAGAGTTGACTGGCATGTGGTCAGCAAGCTTACTCTGAGTGTAACTGGCATCCTCCCTGAGACTGGCTGAGGAAGGGGGAGGCGATGCCTACACACAGTGCACAGCTCTTCTTCTTGGGCAAGCCTTTTACTGATGCCCTCATGATGGGGCTCCAGGTTCTTATACTCAACCCTAGTGACTCTCTGAGAAGCATGATGACCTTCAGCCATAGACTGGAGCTACCTCACTGGTCCCTCTTGTTTACAGGCTTCCATCTTCTTAGACTGAGGAACTACTGATTTCCCTGGCTCTCCAGCCTATAATCATGGCCTTTGTGGGACAACATAGACTCTTATTTTGTAAGTCAACCTAAGAAATCCCTTTTAAAAGTTTGGATG
Source organism: Mus minutoides (assembly GCA_902729485.2). Taxonomy (NCBI): domain Eukaryota; kingdom Metazoa; phylum Chordata; class Mammalia; order Rodentia; family Muridae; genus Mus; species Mus minutoides. The sequence continues at coordinate 3,986,375 of LR749496.1, forward strand.
CATTCTATTGATTCTGTCCCTCCGAGGAATGCTGACTAGTTTACCATCTAATCGTCCCTAATGGTATTGTTAAATCTTACCTTCTTTCTCCACCCTTATCCGCCCAGAACTCAGATGTTCCCACTGGACCCAACTGGCGTGAATGCTGAACCTCACGGTCAGCAGCCTACAGTGTGGCCACAGCCAGAAATAAATACAATATGTGGCCACTGTCTAACTTAGGACTTATTAATAATAAAGACATTTCTGGCAATTAAAAAAAAAAAAACCTACCCACTTATTTCTCCATGAAGTTTTATGTTTGTTTTTCTTGGTCCCTTAAACTCAATTGTTCTTATTTATCTTGAAGTAAGACTAAATATTTTAAAATTTAGAATGGCAGCGCTGATATGGCCCAAGTTCTTTAGCCTCTCCAAGTTCCAGTTTTTGATAAAGATATATTTTTGCAAATTTATTTTAGAAAGGCCTGTTGCCTCAGGAAATAATTCTCAAGCAAAGTGAGCTTGTAAAAGCTGGTATTATTTTTAGGCTATCTAATTCTTTTTCCAGTTCCCTGACAGTTGTATATATTTAAACCCAGAAAAATAGTGCTTACAGATGCAGCCTGAGGACATCACCTCAGACCCCCTCCCCTTCCACCTGACCTTCCACCTTCAAAGGCTAAAGGCCTTCAGAAAGCAACTGACTGAGAGATGGTGAGAATGAACGAGCTGCTGCGGTCTTCATGGAGCTTTGACTACTGACTACACAGGACAACCTTGTTAGCTCACTCCCAACAGGTAGAATGAGGACTTCACTTTTTCAGACAGGAACATGAAACACCGTGTCTTGAGGCCAAAACTGATTCACTCTTAACAAAGTTGACACTGTTCAACCATAGAATATTGAACATTTTCTTAAGTTGTTCTATGAAGAATCACAGAGTCTAGAGTTGTTGAAAAGAAGAGCTCTGAAACCCATAATGTATGTTCTAGCTGATTAAAGTTTACTATTCTCTGTAGAAGGCATTTCACCCCAGGTTTAAATCAGATTATATTGACCATGGTCGCTCTATATATACTCAGTGTTATTCTTTGGATAAGGACTTATGCGTGTTCATGTTTTTCATGGTGTAGGGAGTACATCAACTTGTTTGTATGTACATACACAGGCCAGAGGTCAGCTTCAGTGGTCCAATTTTCATTTGTTAATGTTTTGCGAAAAGGTGTTTCTCACTGGCCTGTAGCTCACCAAGAACGTTAGGGTTTTTGGCCAACAAGCTCAAGGAATCTGTCCATCGCTTACAAGGGTACACTACCATGCCTGGTTTCTTGCTGTTTTAACATAGGTTCTGGGGGACTGGACTCAGATCCTCATGTACACAGGCCAACACTTTACTGACTGAGCCATTAGTCCAAGCCCTATACTTCTTGCACAGGATCAGTCTTTCCCACATACCCACTACACTCAACAGTGGTGCATTTTTGTCCCAGACAAAGAAAGGTGCCATCACTTAGGAGTGACTTAAGTACCTATGTCATGAACTTTCCCAGGCTTGTATGCTTCTTGGGCTTTGTGGCGGGAGACATGTTCAGGAGAAATCTCTTCCCTCTGTTCAGTCTTGTAAACAAGTGAGGGAATTATCAGCTTCACCACTAAACACCAGTTTGCAGTTTAAGCGCCCAGACACCACCTGCTCCCTAAATACACGTTTGTTGAAAGGATGGAAGCCACCAGTGAGTATCAAAATCTGTTGTTTCCAAAACATCTTTGGAATGTAGTATGGTTTTAGTTCAGTAGTAATCAAGTAGAGTCCTAGACTCAATACCCTGTTTTAAGAAATATTCAAGCCATGATAACAGGTATCTAAGACCCACAGCAGAGTCTCATGCCCTGATGTGTTTGCTTTGATGTACCTGTGTAAAGAGCCATTTAGGCATCAGGAAATCAGCTCAGTAGAAATGGGAGAGGCTATCCACAAGCTGTCTCCCTGCCTGTCCAGGTCGGCAAAGTTTTGTAGTGTAGTCAATTCAAGATAAAATGCAATTTTCACTAAGATCTAAGATTTGTATCAGAGAAAAAAAAAATCATCATCGATACACTTAGCCAGATATAGTAGTACCCTCCAGAAGTGCCAGTGCTTGGGAAGTAGAGGCAATAGAGTCAGGGGTCCAAAGCTAAAGCTAGGTTCGAGAACATCTTGAGATAACGTCAGACCAGGTCTTAAAATAGAAATCAAAACAGTACCTTTACTGTAGCCAACGCTACAAGATGGGCATCTGCTCCCACTTTCTCCAGGGCAAAGACAAAAGGACACAAAACTGAGAATCCAGAGGCAGCCTTGAGTTTCAACAGCTGCTTCTTGACTTGACCAGAAATAAGGGTTTTGATAGCAGGCCTCCAGCTATGACTCTAGAATTCTTTTTCAAAGTCCTGTCCTTCATCCCAGGAGCCAGCAGACCTGGCTCCTCACGGCCCCTCGTTATACCCATCAAGGGCAAAGTAAACGCTAAGGTTAATTCTCACTCTAAAAAGCTTAAGATGCCCTGGTTCTTCCTCAACTAAGTCACACAATGAAACTAATAGAGATAGCGGATATTCTACAACAAGGAGGATCAGAGAATCTCAGAGGCGGTAACTTAAGGTGCCTTTGAGTTATAAAATAAATCGGGAACATGCTCTAGCATAAGGAGTGCTCTGAAGAGTTATGGGAGAGCAGGCAATTCCATGTCTGTGTCTGATATAGTCACACTGGCAGGTGCTCCCGGGTAGGAGCCAAGGTAACAGGGTCAACAACCATTCAACCTGCAAGTCTGTGTGGGGAGAGCCACTCCCTTCAAAGGAATGTGTGTGCTTGGCTGAAGTCAAGGGCTCCAGGCTCTCCAGCAACAGAAATAAAAAGTAAAAGAAAGGTTGTTGGGGAAGAGGAGAAACATGGAGGGTGGGATGTAGCCTTGTAACATTCATTTAGGTACCTTTGCCTATCTTTGGCTTTATGGCAGCAGTCCCCTCCTAACTTACTAAGACACCAGGACTCTGTTGCAAAGTAAGGAAACTGAGCATGGAGTCGGAGAAAATAAGCTTTGATACCTTGTAAAGGAGAATGCATAGATAAATGATCACACGATGTAGTATAATACCCTGTATTATTCAGCCATAAAGGAGAATTACATTATTTAGGAAAATGGATAGAACTGAATATCATCATGTTAAACAAATTTAAAGACAGGTTCAGAAAGACAAATAGATACCCATGTTTCTTCTTAGGTGGAATTAATTTTGTCTTTGGAAGACACAAAAGTAAAAGACTATTTGAGGGACACTTGTAAAATGGGTAAGATAGACAAGGGAGGGTGAAGGAGTGTGAATATGATAGATATGCATTGTACAACATGCATGAAAATGTCATAATTAACATATCATTGTATGCAATTAATATCCAATGATGTACAAAGAAAAGAGTGGTGCTCTTTTCCAAAATAGGATATCATCAAACCCTATGCCTCTTTAGTCAAACTGGCCTCTATAGAAGCTAGTGGTCTTCTATAGAGGGGAGATGAACTGAGGCATGGGACCCATGAACTAGGTATTTGTGAATTGCTTTTTATCAATGGTATTAACAAATGTGGCCCCTTAAAACCTGCCAGTCTTCTTGGCACAAAAGAGATCTTAGTATTGACTCCCAGCGCTACAGGCTTAGCAGAGAGCTCTGTCCTGTTCTTACCGAGTTCCCCTGGGATAGGCATGCAGCCGTGCTGCCAGGAAAACAGTAGGCACATCATACTGGCACTTTACTGATGGCTGGTGTGGCATCCCAGAATTCCAGCTGAAAAGTGTAGATCATATAAAGTTTTAAGCCTGAAAACTAAAGCCTGCTTCGACACTTCTCTGCTTATTATCTTTCTAAGATTTGTTCACAAATAGGAAATCACACACACACACACACACACACACACACACACTTATTTCAGGGACTTGAGAAAAAATAATGGATACATCAAACTTGAGTGTTTGCATTTAAAATTTCCAAGTACTTTCTTTATTAAATAAAATTACCCATTTTTGTGATTTATTTTTAATTGTTAGCATGTGTATATATATGCATGTCTTAGGGGTAGGGTGGGCTTATGTGGACATGGGGCTGGGAGAGGGATTCTCTGGAGCTGAAGCTACTAGTTGTGGTTAGCTGCATGGTGTGAGTGCTGGGAAACAAACTGAAGTCCTCTGCAGTAACACATGCTCTTGACTGCTGAGCCATCTCTTCAGAAACCTAGAACCCTCAAAAAAAGAGAAATATTCAGAGCAACAGTGTAAGACAAACATCTGCAAAGGCTTGATTCAGCCATGCTTTGTGGGTGTGTATCCATCATCTCTCTCACCCCATTCAAAGATCTAGGTGAATGTCTGTAAAAGGGTCCAGAAGACACCAATCCTTGCCAAAGCTAGAATGTCCTCCCAAAGCTTATTCCCATTCCTGTTCACTAAAGATATAGATAGTGTACTGGCTAGTTTTGTGTCAACTTGACACAGCTGGAGTTACCACAGAGAAAGGAGCTTCATTTAAGGAAATGCCTCCATGAGATACAACTGTAAGGCATTTTCTCAATTAGTGGTCAAGGGGAAAAGGCCCCTTGTAGGTGGGACCATCTCTGGGCTGATAGTCTTGGGTTCTATAAGAGAGCAGGATGATCAAGCCAGGGGAAGCAAGCCAGTAAAGAACATCCCTCCATGGCCTCTGCATCAGCTCCTGCTTCCTGACCTGCTTGAGTTCCAGTCCTGACTTCCTTGGTGATGAACAGCAATCCCCAACTTGCTTCTTGATCATGATGTTTGTGCAGGAATAGAAACCCTGACAAAGAAAGATGGGGAAGTTTCTCAAGTATGCATAAACAATTGATTGGGATGGGTCCTCCTGAGAAGTAGAAGAGAAAGAGGAAAATCCTGTGACCTCAGTTTCCGAGATCACTGTTGGATTTAGAGGCTATGGGTGGACCTCAGTGATTGAGTGTGTACTTAGCATGAGTCTCCAGTGAGTGTTTTAGTGAACTCTTGGGGTGCACAGCTGAATCCTGGCTGAATCATTGTGGAGCTGATACTGTGCCATTACTCTCTCTTAATCTAGGATTTTATAGGGCAATGACATGAAGAGCCTGGTGACCTGTTTGGTAACTAGCCAGACTCTGGGCTCTTCTCCAGATCTTGAGTAGAAAATAGAACTCAGATAGTGTTCCCAGATCCCAAGGGTTACAACCAGCTCAGGAATATCTTGGTATCATAGGAATGTGTGTATATAAATTAGTATGTATAATACAGATACATTTATACATACACCTCACATTTTTAAGATGTGATTTTCATATTTAAAAATTACAAACACTGTATCAATTGAAGACAACATTTCCAGATCCAACTGTAGACCAGGCCATGGCCACTCTTCAATGTATAGAAAAATTTGCCTAACTGAGGCAGTTATATTAATTGCCTTTGTGAGGATTAAACAAAAGTGACTTCAAAATATCCCTGGCAGGTGAGAAGATGGCTCTGAGGATAAAGGACTGCTTACCACTGAGCCTGAGTTCAATACCCTGGATCCACATGATGGAAAGAAGGAATCCAGTTTAACAGGTTGTCCTCTTTCTTCCACATGTATTCTGTGGCATGAGATGCCTCGTCCCCAAATAAATGTAAATGCAAATGCAAAAACATGTAAATGAAAATGCAAAAACATGCAAATGGAAATGTTTGTATTCCTGACAGTTGTCACTTACAGTCACTAGTATTATTCATTGATTTTTAGTGACCAGCATCTTCCTATGATTCTCTTGAAGTCAGTCAAGTAGTGGTGGTGCACACCTTTAATCCCAGCCTTCAGAAGGCAGAGGCAGGTGGGTCTCTGTGAGTTAAGTCCAGCCTGGTTGACAGAGCAAGCTCTGATACAACCAAAGCTACATCGAGAGGCTCTGTCTTAGAAAAGAAAAAGAAAAAGAATCCCTTGAGATTCTGCAGCCTTGCATTCTAAAAGTGGTCTGGGTTTGTGTGACATAATGGTTTTGAACTTCAGAAATGGAACTGGGCCCTAGGAAGGGAAATGTGTGCCCCTGTGAGAGATGAAGGCAGGGACTCCGGCCACTACCAAATCTTTCAATAGCTCAGCCAGCCTAGGTAGAATGGACTTGCTAAGAAATAGAGTCAGTCAGGACTTGGTGTAGCAGAGACATGCCAGAAATTGCAATGAAATAGAAAGGCCCAGTACTGCCAATGACCAGACTAAACAACATCGAAACCAAATCCAACTTAGCAAGCTGCTTCTGCTAAAAATAATATTATGGGGGCAGGGAAGATGGCTCAGTGGGTAAGAATGTTTACTACACATACATTAGGATATGGTTAGAATACCTAGCACCCATGTTAAAAAGAAAAATGCCATGTGTGCCTGCAAACCCAGCAGTGTAGAGGTTGGAGGAAGAAGGATCTTTGGGGCTCACTGGCTCCCCGTCTAGTTTCAAGTTCAGTGAGAGACCTGTCTCAAAAGAACAGTGCAGAAAGTGATAGATCAGAGCACTGGGTGCCATTCTCTGGTCTCTTCACAACCATAGGCTTGCGCATACGTGCGTGTGCACACACACACACACACACACACACACACACACACAATCACGTACCTCACACACATCACATCACACACTCACACTCTAATAAAGAATGCTGTTCTCATTGCTATGAAGGACACACAGTAAAACCACAAACGCAATAGAATGTCACCCAACCTGCATGCTGGCAACATAATTTTTGAGTGTAAGCAACAAGGAGACAAAAAGATAAATCTGAATATGTAACTATTAAAAATTTGTCCTCATGCTGCTGCTTTCCAAAATCCCCTACATCAGGCCGTAACTTACAAATTAAGTGTGGACCAATATTCAGACACTGATATTGTCTGTGTATACATAAATACATACAATAGTAAGTATAAAAGTCTTAAGCAGTAAAAACATAAAACTAGAAGTATTTTTCTGTGGACCCTCAGTCTTTATTCCTAAAACAGTGTGATGGAGTCGTGGAGCTGCCTGACTGGAGAGCAAATAAGAAGTGGATTATATTTTTCAATCAGTGGCAAATTTCCTTAAAGAACCTACTGGACAGCTGGAGGGGAAAGGAAGTGTTAGACCTAGCTGCAGGGAAGGAGTGGTGTGGTGGCAGTTGACAGACAAGGTGACAAAGAAACAGGAAAGAGTTCTTAGGATCCTGTGATGTAAATGCAAACTGGATTCAACTTTGCCTCTCTTCCTCATTTCCCTTGTAGCCAGGTAGGAAGCCTGCTGACCCACATACTAACCACCAGGGCCTTCCTATCACCCGGGGCTTGCACTGTTGTTGCTTCTCTCCTTGTCCTGAGGCACATGGGCCAGCCAAGGCCTCATACATACGTGTTCCAGGTGATGAAATCCACCGGTCCTCAGTTGAAGGTCAGCTCAATTTGGTGGAGCCCAGGGGAAGGACAGCTGCATCAAGGAAGCAAGCCACCAGGCTTTGAGGCATCCGCATTCTTCTGGCCTTAAAGGAGATAAGAAAGGGGGACAGGCACATCCTCGACAAGCCTCCTGAGCTCTTTGTCTTCCGCTGATACTCTGAAGAACTTCTTACTGTTCAAAAAGAAGTTTCTGTTTCAGTGAAAAATGCGTCTGAGAAAACTAAATTCTAATTCTGAAAAAAGTAAACAAAAAGTTACTGTTTAAAAGAGATACAAGAACGTTGGGTTGTTTTTTTTCCCCCTCCAGGTGGTTCTAAGATGTGGTGTCAAGCTGATAGGTAAATATTACTGGGACATCCCCTATCACCTACATACCTAAGTGCTACACCTAAAACACGGAAGCCTTTCTTTCCCTACTTTTCCCATCTGTACATCTCTGGTCTTTCGTCTTTTATCTCAGCAGTTTCTTCTACTTGAATTTTCTTTACATTGGTACAGTCAACATTTGCATTTCTTTTATCTCTAAATGACTGACACTGTTATCTCTAATCATTTGATAGCCCTAAATGGCTGGTCAAGAATATATTCTCAACCAGACATGTCCATGATGGTGTGGGCAATCTAAAATTCTTGCTATATTCCTTTTAGACAGCCTGACCGTTATCACTGTTAATAAGTTTCATTTGAGTAATTGTCTCTGTTAGGTTGGCCTGTAGACAAGTCTGTGAGAGATTTCTTGATAGTTTTAATTGATGCCCACTAAGGGCAGCACCATCCCTAGGCAGCACTCTGTAAGACAAGGCTAACTAAGCATAAGAGAGTGAGTCAGAGAAGGGGCTAGCAAGAAGCATTACCCTGTGCTTTCTACTTCAAGGTCCTGCCTTGATTTACCCTAAATTGTAGATTATACTTGGACTTGTAAGATGAAATAAGCCTTTCATCCAAGTTGCTTTTGGTCTTGGTGCTTGTCAAAGCAACCAAATGAAACTACAACCAGACAGGTATGTGAAGATACAGGCAAAGAGTTAGAAGAAAAACATGCAAAGAACTGGGAGAGACTTGCAGTGATGTGCAAGTGTCACTCCTCAATGTTACAAGTATTTTCTGTGCCCTTCCTTCATCCTTCCGTTGTCATGTGAGACCTTGGCTCATCCATCTCATAACTCAACACAAGCAGTGTCTGTATTGGTGATCTTAAGAGTAGGTAAATGGACTCTCCAGAAAAATCCAAATAGAGCTGCTATCACTATTGGTATTGTGCCCACTTTATGACTGACTGTCTTGACTATGGCTTATGCATATAGTATTTGAGTACAGTAGAGTATACAAAACACATATGATATATTTCCATAAATGGGGCTACATACAGCCATAGGGTTTGTTTTGGTTTGGTTGCTTTTTTTTGTTTTGTTTTTGTTTTTGTTTTTGTTTNATGCAAACTGGATTCAACTTTGCCTCTCTTCCTCATTTCCCTTGTAGCCAGGTAGGAAGCCTGCTGACCCACATACTAACCACCAGGGCCTTCCTATCACCCGGGGCTTGCACTGTTGTTGCTTCTCTCCTTGTCCTGAGGCACATGGGCCAGCCAAGGCCTCATACATACGTGTTCCAGGTGATGAAATCCACCGGTCAGCTCAATTTGGTGGAGCCCAGGGGAAGGACAGCTGCATCAAGGAAGCAAGCCACCAGGCTTTGAGGCATCCGCATTCTTCTGGCCTTAAAGGAGATAAGAAAGGGGGACAGGCACATCCTTGACAAGCCTCCTGAGCTGTCTTCTGCTGATACTCTGAAGAACTTCTTATTGTTCAAAAAGAAGTTTCTGTTTCAGTAAAAAATGCGTCTGAGAAAACTAAATTCTAATTACGAAAAAAGTAAACAAAAAGTTACTGTTTAAAAGAGATACAAGAACGTTGGGTTGTTTTTTTTTCCCCCTCCAGGTGGTTCTAAGATGTGGTGTCAAGCTGATAGGTAAATCTTACTGGGACATCCCCTATCACCTACATACCTAAGTGCTACACCTAAAACATGGAAGCCTTTCTTTCCCTACTTTTCCCATCTCTACATCTCTGGTCTTTCGTCTTTTATCTTAGCAGTTTCTTCTACTTGAGTTTTCTTTACATTGGTACAGTCAACATTTGCATTTCTTTTATCTCTAAATGACTGACACTGTTATCTCTAATCATTTGATAGCCCTAAATGGCTGGTCAAGAATATATTCTCAACCAGACATGTCCATGATGGTGTGGGCAATCTAAAATTCTTGCTATATTCCTTTTAGACAGCCTAACCGTTATCACTGTTAATAAGTTTCATTTGAGTAATTGTCTCTGTTAGGTTGGTCTGTAGACAAGTCTGTGAGAGATTTCTTGATAGTTTTGATTGATGCCCACTAAGGGCAGCACCATCCCTAGGCAGCACTCTGTAAGACAAGGCTAACTAAGCATAAGAGAGAGAGTCAGAGAAGGGGCTAGCAAGAAGCATTACCCTGTGCTTTCTACTTCAAGGTCCTGCCTTGATTTACCCTAAATGGTGGATTATACTTGGACTTGTAAGATGAAATAAGCCTTTCATCCAAGTTGCTTTTGGTCTTGGTGCTTGTCAAAGCAACCAAATGAAACTACAACCAGACAGGTATGTGAAGATACAGGCAAAGAGTTAGAAGAAAAACATGCAAAGAACTGGGAGAGACTTGCAATTATGTGCAAGTGTCACTCCTCAATGTTACAAGTATTTTCTGTGCCCTTCCTTCATCCTTCCGTTGTCATGTGAGACCTTGGCTCATCCATCTCATAACTCAACACAAGCAGTGTCTGTATTGGTGATCTTAAGAGTAGGTAAATGGACTCTCCAGAAAAATCCAACTAGAGCTGCTATCACTATTGGTATTGTGCCCACTTTATGACTGACTGTCTTGACTATGGCTTATGCATATAGTATTTGAGTACAGTAGAGTATACAAAACACATATGATATATTTCCATAAATGGGGCTACATACAGCCATAGGGTTTGTTTTGGTTTGGTTGCTTTTTTTTGTTTTGTTTTTGTTTTTGTTTTTGTTTTTTCGAGAGACAGGGTTTCTCTGTATAGCCCTGGCTGTCCTGGAACTCACTTTGTAGACCAGGCTGGCCTCGAACTCAGAAATCCGCCTGCTTCTGCCTCCCGAGTGCTAGGATTAAAGGCATGCGCCACCAAGCCCGGCTCTTTCTTATTTTCTTACTGACAGGATTTGGAGTCTAAGTTCTAGGTATGACTGACATTACTAACATAGAACCCCGTATTCCACCCAGTGTTTCGGTTACTTTCTTGTGTGTGGGGATTGATTGAGTTCCTAAAGCTAGTTAGGAACTCACTTAGGGCGGGGCTTGTGTTCACTCATGCTTTGCCAACAAACTACCACTGCTTACTGAGTTCCCACTGTCTGGAAAACCAGTCTGTCAATGCGAGAAGGGAGAGCCCGAACCTCTGTCACCTTGTCTCAGAACAAAAGGCAGGGCAGTGGTCCTTGGAATGCTACCCGGTTCCAAAAGCCTCCAGACGAAATCCTGTAACGCAAGCCTTTCAAACTGTACTTAACTCTGAGCAAGACTCAAATGAGCTCAAAACTTGTTCCAGCTATGAAGGGTCCAGCTATGATGATCACTGCCATGATCATCTTGACTGTCGTGTGTGTGTGTGTGTGTGTGTGTGTGTGTGTGTAAGTTGTCAATAATGTATGTGTATATATACATTATTGTATATAATCTCTTCCTTATATATAACCTATAAGTGCATGTACCTGCATGTGTGTTCTCTGTATATTATGGGTGGTGGGTGGATGGAGAGAGATAACATATGTTATACATGATCACGCACAAAAGTCAAATGACTGAAAATTTGGCTATCTTCTAGTCAGGAAAATACACACATTAGGAAGTGAGCAGGAAAGAGCTGCATGATGTCACCACAGTTATCATGAAAGCCATCTATGAAAGTCCTTTGATCCGCCTGCATCTGCATTCCAGGTGTTGATCAGTTAATGTAAATATAAATTAAACAAGGGGTTTTACAATGGCCATCTTATAATTGTAGAAATGGTGGTTTCCTTCACCCCCATGATTATTTAATGCTATCTGCATGAAAGTGTTTAATTACATAGTAATAATTATAATTGTCTATATTACGCTAATAAAATATATATGACCCCAGAAAATAGTCTAGCTACTAAAATATGAATTTTTGTCTGCTAACGAATGTCTCCAGTGACATTTTTAACAATTAAAACATTGGTGGCTTTCAGTTTATTTTGATTAAGGAAACGTATTTAAAGAATCAGGATGATTTTGCTTCCTCTCTTTTCTTGTTTTGTTTATCTCTGGAAAGTTTTTAACCTATTTTATTATTCTTGTCATTCTAAGTATGCTCCTCTGGAATGGAAAAGGCTGATGTCAAGAAGCTGCAGAGTTGGTTTTCCATGCTCATATCTGTGGGAAAAAAAAAAACAATTTAAATGTGTCTTCCTTGTATCATTGCCACCAACCAAATCATAGCTACATATGGACGTTGTCTTCTAGCTCCTTAGCTAAATGACAATAAGAAGGTGCCTATGCTTCCTGTACAATCACCCACATTTATAATATCAGATGAGCAGAGATCTAGTGTAAATGCATGTGGCAATTTTTGAATACTGCTCTGAGATGAAACTTGCACGAACGTCTCCATAAATACTTCTACAAAGAAAAGCCTCCTCTTTTTTGCATGAATAAAATTGAGAATTTAGTAGGCTTGGATGAAATAGGCAGTTCACCTAGGTACACTTGAGACTTTATGGCAATGGCAATATCAAAGCTTTATAATTTCCTTTCATCTGAATTTTTTAGACAGGAGAATGGACTTTTACACAATCCTTTACCTTCTGTCTGAGCATCAGAATCTAACCCTGAAAGCCTGCCAAAATTCACAATAATTCTATACTGCATTTGAAGGCTTGAACTAGGGGTGGGGGCAGTGGAAGAATTAAGGCTGGTCAATGAGATTAGTGTTTCAAAACTAAGAGAGAAGGGAAGGAGGGAGGGAGGGAAGGAAGGAGGGAGAGAGAGAAGGGGAGAGAGTCCAATTAGAAGTATCCTGGGGTTATTAGTGATAACAGTGCTCATATCCAATTAAGATGAAAACCATTTACCCGCTTAATGTGCCACCTCTGGCAGTAAGGGTTTATTAGTTTTATCAGACTTGAGGACTGAAAGTTGAAGTGCTACGGCTTCTGGGTACCAAAGAGAGAATGCGAAGGCTGAGAGATAATTGGTATGAAATGAGATGCCTCGAAAGTTGTTGATTAAGAAGCATTTCAGATTTTGCAACAGTGAAGAAGTTGTTCATTGTAGGCAATATTTGTAAAGAAAAGAGTCAATGAGTTTTGCTATGACACTCTGAAGACAGAGTTACTGCAGCCTTCTTTGATACCCAAAATGTGGTTCTATGATGTATACACACAGGACACATCCCTGTCCTGTGCAACACAGGACACACAAAACCCTGATACAACTTCTCTATACAACCCAAGTGGACACTATTGCTTATGATAAACATCAGGCTTTCTTTATCGCTTTCCCGTCCAGGCTGAAAGATACTAAGAGTAATGACTGGTATTAATAATTAATAGAAAATCTCCTGTGTTATCCCTAAAGCTTACAGAATAGGCTACATAACCTATAAATTTATTTTTGTTGTTTTAAACATATGTTAAATAATAATTTGAAATTTTCAAAATAAATGTATTATTAATTGTTTTTAGGACCCTGGAGTAATTAAGAAAAAAAATGCATATGTAAGCTTCCCAGTTGAGCAGCAGTAAAATTACTCAGCGCTTTTCTGTAGATGTCTTCTAGAAAACTCTTGTCACTAACCTCTGAAGTGGCCAAGGAAGGCCTTCATTCTACAGGAACGATCTTCTGGAAGTTTGTCCAAGGTTAAATAGTACATGGGGAAGAATGTGTCGGGTGACCTGATAAAAGTAGTTTTCCCAGGAGCCTCTTTCTGCTGAAGACTCTGAGCTCCCATATGTAGTCCCTGTCTCACAGGCCTAAGTAACACATCAAGTGGCTGAGACAAGAGATATTTGTTCTGGGGGGATGGGAGCACAGCATGGTCCAGTTTGGCTACACTATAGAATAAATGGCTCGGCCTGTGTCTCAGAGGGTAGACACGAAGTGAGACCTGTGTGGGCAGATGTTTTATGATTTCATTTCTGACTGTGCCTGTTTCATGTGAGTCTTCACTTATTGTTGCCGTGTTGGCAAATAAACAAACAAAGCGTCTTAAGGATAAAATTGGACTTGGCATGGGTCACATGAAAACAAAGAATAAGGACTGACAAAGAGACAGGAAGCTGCTCAAGAGAATGTGTGTATTTCGTGGACTATTTTGAACAGTGGGTTATCAAGCCCAAAGCGACACCTTGCTGACTGGTAGCTTTTAGAGAATGCTCAAATGTGGTTTGCCGGAGAGTGTATGCTGCCATGGTAGTCATTCATGCATGCTTAGTTCACTTCAAAGGAAAATATGCCTTTAGACTTGCCCTAGAAGCATACTTAAAATGTTATTTCCGGGAAATTCCTGAGTTAGTTACAGGTTCAACTCTAGCTAAGTTCTAGAAGAACACATTTAGTTTTTGTCCACATGAAAAGGAGAGGGTAAAGCACAGAAGGCCATGATGATTGCCTGTATAATATTGGATGATGCCACTGGGCCACTTAAGCTGGAGAAACTTAAGCCTTCTGCAAATGAAAATAGACTCTAAGGTTATATGAGACCCTGCAACTACGGTCTGGGTGAGGGCTGGTACTCTGGTCTGCTGCCCTGCTCTGTAGCATGGAAGATGTCAAGAGAGAGTCAATGCAGGAGAGAATCAGTGGCATCCCAGTCATGCAATGGCCCTTGAAGGCAGATGAATAGACCTGAAGACATTATTGCTCTACACCTTAAGTCTTCTTAGACACAGTATTCTTTGCCCCTAGCTTGAAAGCAATGGGAGTGTTTCAAACGTCTGGAGAACTCTTTCTATGCTAGTCTGTTTCACATGGTGAATTCCAGGCCTGCCAAATAGTGAGCCTCTATTTTAAAATAACCAAACTAAAACAAAAGCAAAAAAAACTTCATCAAGAGATGTGGCCATTTCAGAAGATAAATAAACCAGATCTCTTCTTTTTTTTTTTTTTTCTTTTTTCCATCAAAAGAAGCAAATACCATCTTAATGAGTATCCCTATATAAGACATTGCATATTTAAAAGTAATCATCTACATATATACTTCAAATATGAAATAAGTATAATTTTATTAACTATTTTGACCATATTTCTCAGATTCAATAATATATAAAATATATTCAGTAATGCATAATGATACCTTATTCTCTTGAGTGGCTCTATGTGTTCTCACTAGATAGGAATACCAACACTATTATTCAATTATTCTTCCCACTGTTAGAGGGATAAACAACTGTTGTTGAAAAGAAAATTCTCATATCTTAATTATATTACTTCCTTAGGATGAATTCTGTCTTGTTGGCTAGATTGTGTGCAGGTGACCACAGCTGCTGTAATTTCATATGTGCAAGGACCATATCTTGCCCAGAAAGCAGCATTTCAGTGTGTTCCTCCATGTCCTCCAGATCTTATAATTTTGCTATACCCCCTTGTGTTTCCCAGACTTTGAGGGAGGTGTGGATGTTCCAATTAGGGCTGAGCCTTCAGGGCTCCCCTATTCTCACTGTTACTGGTCACTATTTGACCAGTAATGAGTCTCTATATTAACTGGTAAACACTACAGAGACAAGCTTCTCTAAACAAAATTGAGGACTGAGCTAAGCTATGTGTATAAATAAATATTTGGAAGGCAGCTGGACAAAATTTATAATTAGCAAGAAGGCAGTAATACATCCCCACCCTCACCTAAGGGCCTATGATCTCTAAGCCATGGGTCTATGATCAGGTCTACAGTACCAGTCATAAATGCCTTCCTGTGGAGTGGGCCTCAAAACCAATTTAAAAATGGTTGGTTACCCTCATAAGCTTTCTGCCACTATTCCTCCAGTACCCTGTCCTCCCTGGCATGTTGGCACTGTAACATGCAGGCTTCTGTGCTGGGTACTGAATAGCATTGATGACTTTTCTCCTCCAATGACCTGGATAATATTTTTAAACCTAGCAAAGAAGTTTCAGCTTGATTTCTCTGTGTCTTGTAAGCAATGTGCATTGTGTCTACAGTGCTAAGGTTTTGCACTCTTCTTCTGGTAGTTAACCAAGAACAATGGCAATATCCTGCATTGTTTGGGAGTGAAGGGCTCTGGGAGCCACATGACCAGTAACTCATAGGAAAATAGTCTATGCCTGACCCTGAGATTCTCATTTTAAAATCCAGGTCTTCTGGGAGACACACTGTCTACCTTTGCAGGGTGCTCCCTTTTATAAGCTCCTTCTTTTTCATATTAATTATATTTCAAACTAGTGTAGAAACTAGTGGGTTTCCATAAAGGTTATCACCATTGTTTTTTATAAAAAAAAAAGAAAAAGTCTGATTCATGTATTTCAAAAAATTGTCAAAAAGTATTCAACGTTTCTTGATGTTAAAATATTATTAAGCCATCCTTGCCACTTTTATTACTTAGAATCACATTCCATTTGGTAGACAGACCTATGTATATAATCTCAGGCCAATCATATGAGTTATATACATCTTTTATAAAATAAAAAAAATAGCCTCATAATATAGAGATTGCTATTCTTCAGTTCTAAGTTTGAATAGCAATATTGATGGGAATGATAGCACTTATGGCAGTTAAATGTGCAATTATTGGTAATAAATCGTGCTTTTGGAGAAAATAACACTAACATCTATTTCAGGGGCATATTTAAAATGTATGTACACACTATGCCTGTCAGGAAGAGGACTGGTGACCAAAACAAAGCAAGAGGTAGATGTCCTGGTGCCTATTGATATCAAGAACTGGTTTTCACGATCTGCATCACGCTTTTTCCCTTTTTTGTCCAAGATTTCAGTTCTCATTTTTGTGGATTTATTTTTATTGGCCTTGTTACTGCAAATTAGATTAGATTACTGGTCCAACTCAAGATTCTTACGGTGATGAGGGCAATGTAAGATCAATGAATGATGAATTCCAAGTCTTACCCAGAACCCAAACAGTCAAGTAAAATGGAACTTGTTAATACAGGAAAGACAGCTTTGCTCCATTTGGATTAAGAGAAAAGTATGTGCCAAGGAAAAGTTTAAAATAATGGACCCAGGAGGGACCAATAATGAATCTGCAAATCATTGTTGATTAAGCTTCAAAGATTGTTTTGTAACCCAAGAAAATCTTGTGACCCATAGTTGTTTTTTTTTTTTTTAATTTTATCAAAAGGATTGAACTCAATTAGTAGTTATTAGACACTCATCCAATGCAGGTAATCTATAACAGTAAAAAAAATATTCATCTTTAGCCTTTGACCTGTGTGTCAGAAAACATGGGGACATAACCAGGGCTCTCTTCTGACACACATTTTCCTGAAGGCAGAAGCCAAGGCCACATACATACAGGACACTTCATTCTATTCATTCTATTACACACACACACACACACACACACACACACACACACACACTTAGTATGTAGAGATCTGAATCTTTATTCAGCCTTAGTTGGTGAGTCAAGTAGGAAAAGTAGCTCTCAGCTCTAACTGCAAAGCCAGAGGGGCAGAACAATAGTTAGAAGCCTGGAGGTTCTATTCATAAAGTGACCAGAAGAGCCTAGATAGCCCTGCCCCAGAGCAACTTCTCCAGACCCATCTGGTTCTGGAAGAATCTAGGGCAGAAACATCTCATGCTGCTGGATCCCCAGAGAAGCAACCTGGAGGTTCAACTTCTGTCTCCTCACCAGCTCTATATCCTTGGGCATATTTTTTAAATCTCTCTTCATCTATTAGGATAAAAGCTAGTAATAATATTTTACACAAATTTCGGGAGGATTAAGTGAGGCAACAATAAACAGAAAGCAAATTGTATATAAACCCTGCTTTGTGTTCATGATAAATGCGGCTCAGTAAACATAATAATGAATGAATGGAATCCAAAGCAGAGGCAAGTTTTATCCCCCGAGTTACCAGAAGGCCTCTCTTTGAAGTTCCTTAAATTTTCCCAGAGTGAAAATAAAGAGTCTGGATTCCTCCTAAACCCAGAGGAACGAGGGAAAGAGTAAACTACCAGACATCTTCCTTTCCGAAAGCAGTGCTGGGGAGTGAATCTGGGCCTCCCAAATGCTAGGCAGGTGTTCTCCAGCTGGGCTCCTCTCTCCAGGCCTGTCACAGGCTACAAGACCCAAACTTCAAGAACAAGTACTTGTATTAGTTCACAGTGCTTCATCCTCGCCAACAGCATAAAAGTACAACAGATGAAATAAAGACAGGAGGTCTCTCTGAAGTAACCACCTATTATTTTTCTTAAGCAAAATTCACACGTGAATTGCCCGCACAATGAACTGCCCTCTGACAGAGACAAAAATCTTTTATAACAATCTTATAGCATTACTCTATCACTACCCTTTAAAATAATTAAGCAGGGATAGAGAGATGGCTCAGAGCTGTGCAAGAATGAGAAGCAGAGTTCGGATTCCCCCCAAGCACAAGTTGATGGGGTGATCAACCTGAAACCCTTACCTTGGAAAATGAAGCCCAAGGAAAGCCCAGAGCAAGCTGGCTTGGGAGATTAACCGTATTGGCAAACTTCTGGTTTGATTGACTGTGCCTCAGTGAGTCACGCAAGTCACAAACAGAAACCAAGCCACATTCTGGGTAAGAACCAAATATCTGACTTCAAAGTTCTCTCCCCTTCCATGGATGTCTCCTGGAAATGAGATGCTAGTAAACCCACCCCCGCTTAACCTGCTGGCTTCAAGGCCTCTCCATATAATCCCAGGACTTTGACCAGGTTCCAGGAACTTGTGTGTATGTTGCTGACGCTTTGGCTCTTTCAAGTTATGTGTCATACCAATGTCCAGATGGCTCTTTCAACCCCTCCACATCAAATCACGCGAGTCTATGCCTCTTTTTCTTCTAAACAGTCTGTCTACTTCTGACAGTTTGCCATTACCCTAACACGTGACCAAGGAACCTCTGCCGTCACCCAAGACTACCCACAGTACAACTGTTTGAAAGCTGAAGTCACAGCTCAGAACTTTGGATTCACAGGAAAGGGATGGAGAGAATGAAAGATAAACACTAGGCTGAGGAGACTGAGCTGGGTTCTCTCAAAAGATATTTCTCAAAGCAATTGTCTCTCCCTTGATGCAATGCCAATGAAGATAAAGTTGCTTTAAAAAAAAAAAAAGTATGTTTCTGTTGGGGGTTGGAGGTGGAGGGCGGGATGCTGGTCATGACAGACGGGTAGAGGCCCAAGGACAATCTTATGGGATCATTTCTCTCCTTCCACCTTTAAGTGGGTTCTTGGAATCAAACTCAGGTTGTCAGGCCCGCACAGAAAGCTGCTTTATTTGCTGAGCTTTCTTAAGGGCCCAGGCTGATGTCTCTTAAAAATAAACATGACTTTTCAGAGGAAAATGTATTTACACTTTTTTATTTTAAAATGTACTTCTGGCTGGCCATAGCTTTTGATCGGAGCACTAAAAAGGCAGAAACCAGCAGATCTGTGTAAATTAAGAGGACAATCTGGTCTACTTAGTGAGTCCAAAGCCAGGAGGCAACATTCATAGTGAAACCCTGTGTCCAAAAAACCAAACAAAGAAAACAACAGCAATAAATACAAAATAGTCTCAACATTTGTCATCCGATTTCCATAAGATATGGATTTATATTCAAGGTGCATCTATATATGCACATATGTATTCCTTATAAACATTTTGTAAGAGTAAAGTCTTCCAAACGGTGACTTGTCTGATCAATAAATTATTCTAGAACAAGGTTTTAAAAGAAATGATATTTTAAAATCAGATATTTTAGATTAACTTGATTACAAACAAAACCATAACTCATGGGAAATGGTTAAAAGTCTGAGCAATAAACCCTGGTGATAAACATACCATGTCCACCTTTGTACACAGCGTTGCTAAAGGTTCCTGGAGGGTTTCATGTTCTTTGATTTTATGATGAAGGAAGAATAATTCAATATTCTTTAATCAAAAGTTCCCCTTCCTATGAAATCAAAAGTGATTCCACATCATCCTGTAACTACTGAGTTATAGAATTCACCCTCTTTCTTTTTTATATTTAATCAAAAAGATTAGTCGCCCTGAAAAATTAACTAATGAGGAATTTTGTTAATATGGAAGATCTCTCCTCCCTCCCTTCCATCTGAGTATGTGGCACTGAGCAAAGTACTCTCTCTCTCTCCTTCAGCTGGAGTCCTAGCAGTTTCTGTTTCTAACCTGGGAAGAATGCGGTGGGGACTGAAAAGCCCCTGCCCCATTGTCTCACTCCCCGGCACTGATCCTTGCTTTTAACATCATAATGAAGGATGCTCTTTAGTGGATTATCTTGAGAAGGGATTAACTCCTTCAAGTCTTCTTAGGGGGAAAGGTGTTTTGAGCCTTAAATACACACCAATTGCCTGCTTAACTTTTCATCTTATTTTGAAAACTGCCCAGCTGGAATTCAAATTCTTTTCCATAGAGCTGAATTTTATTAGTAGCAAAGTTGGAGTTGGGCGCAGCAGATGCTAAATATAAGCGCTGTTCTTTTAATCTCGTGGGGCCAAATGTTTCAGATATTTCACCGAGACGGGGCCGTCAGGATAAGACTCAATCTAAACTCTGCAAGTGCTGAAATCCTCACCCATCTCCCAGACACAGAGTTTAAGCCTGCTGGAAGACCACGTTTTTTTACCCCAACTTCGCCTTTAAACTCCACTTGTCTAGATCGCCCCTGTCCTGGGGCTTTTAACATTATCAGTGTCGTTTTAAGTCACACTCAAAGTAGAGCCCAATGTATAATAAACACACACTCGCTTGAAAAGGTGAATAGCTGGTCTATAATTTTATAATCAGGTGGCTTCCTCCACCTTTATCTTAATAACAATTTATTTCTGCCTGCCTGCTGCATGTATACCGAAATCTTGCCTTTGTTCCAGATACACGTGACCCTTCATGCAACCTGATTTCTATGAACTACAATCTTGTATTGGATAACTTTTACCAGGGAACTAGATAGTTCTCGCCTTGTACAGGCTTCGCCTTTTCTTTTAACTTGAATGTCTTTTCCTGGTAAATTATAACTTTTCTTTTGTTCAAAAAAAATTTTTTTTGGCCAGAGAAAACAATCATTTTTTTAAATGCATGTTTAATGTGGAAAATTATACCTCCCCCTTACACACACACACACACACACACACACACACACGAGAGAGAGAGAAAGAGAGAGAGAGAGAGAGAGAGAGAGAGAGAGAGAGAGAGAGAGAAACTTTTTCTAAGACTTCTTTCAAGGTCATTCGTTTTAACCAAATGATAACACACATCACCCACAGCTTTTAATAATAATAAAAATGTTATATGCAGAACTCGTGTCTTAAAATCCAGATCCAAGAAAACTTCAATTAAAAAAAAAAGTCAGGACAATGAATTTTGGTAATTCTTTTGCACATTGAAAGTTTGCAGGTGCACTTTTCTTCTGAGGAACATGAAATAAAGGCTGGCTCTTTTGATATCTATACATCCCTGCACACACTAACTATCCTAGAGCCTCTGCTTTCGTGGTAATAACCCTCCACATTCTTTCAGGGTAAACTCTTTAAGGAGTCATGAATTTTATTTATACTCTCTCTCTCTTTGAGAGTCTTTTGTTTATTTGCTGTTTCTTTCTTTGTGAAATAACACTCCCAGAGGAAAATCCCCCTCTCTGCTTAAGGAATTAGGCCAGAGACAAAAGCAGTGAATTCTTTAAGCCTTGTTTTGTGCTAAGAGAAATGTTTGACATTTCTGTGGAGAGGTGTTTAGTTTGGACTCATTAGGTCTTAGGGACACTCTTTTCTCTTTCTTGGCCTTTCAGTTTCTGCCACTGTTCCCCCCCACCCCACCCTATGTTTGGAAGACTGAAGAGAATTTACCAGAGTGTAGAGTGTAATTAGGTTTCCTACGAGCCAAATGCAAAAATCCAGTTGTTTTTAAAGGAATCTCCCTCGCACAGCAGGTCCAGAGCTGAGTCCCACTTCCTCATACCCATCTGGGCCTGAGAAGCAGAAGCAGAAGCAGAAACACAGAAGGCCGCTTTCTCTGATGGAGATGAATACTGTCCATGAAAGTCTTTTAAACAAAGTTGTTTGTCCAGTGCTCTCAGGAGTCACTGTCTGACCAACGCTTTCAGTTCCCCATGCTTCCTCTAGGAACAAAATAAACTCTGGTTTTACATGAATTGCATCACAAAGAAAGAAGTTTAATTATTTTTGTTTTAGACTCATTGTCTAGCCACAGTCTCTTGTTTAAAAGATATTTATGGCTTTACCTGAGTATCACAGCTCCACTGTGATCCATTTGGCTTCCACTGGTAATAGAGATGTCATACTGGCTTGTTAATTTTCTTGCCTGAATTTGGGCAAGCACAAATCTTTTGTAATTTCCCACAATCTCATTGGATGTGGTTTAAAAAAAAATGTGAAGGAGGTGAGATAGGAAACAGGAGTCCTACACTGACACCACACCCCACAGAGTGAGGAAGTCAATAAGGTAGCAGGAGACCATAGACCAGAGCATCCACAGATGACATCCTTACTGGGATGCAAGCGTGCAGCACGTCTCTGTCTGGCCTACAAGCTGTTTGCAGATCTGGTTCTGAAAGGAAAGATGAAAGGGGGTGTGGAAGATGAGACGGAGAAGAAAGAAAAAGGAGAGAAGAAAGAAAGGGGAATAGAAAGAAGTAAAACAAGGGGGAAGCAGAAAGGAAAGAGGAGGGAGAAGATGAGGAAGAAGGAAGAGGAGACAGAAACACTGAAGAGAGGTTTAGTGCCTGGGATTAAACAGGGAACACTCAGAAATAGATCCTTCCACTCCTGGACTGTGCTATGGTATAGTACGCCTCCCCGGTCTGCATCCATTGTTCCAAAGTACTCACTTGCCTGTTTTGAAATTGTGAAAAAGCCACAGCCTTGTCCACCCAGCTCTGTCATGAAAGATGAGGATGAAGGGCTAGCTAGCTTCCTTGGGCCTGTTGACTTTAGGAGAAAGTTTTTGTCATATATCCACAAGGAGCTTCCTTCAGTCAGTGTCACAGTGCAATGTGTCAGTGTCAGCTGTGTGAATGTTTCCAAAAGTTCCTTCTAAATCCAGCCAACCTCAGTAGAGAAAAGTTGAGTTACTGTTTGTCTCTAATTTACTTACTTACTTGCTTGCTTGCTTGCTTTCTTATTAATTATACAGCATCTTTCTAGGCAGAATCTCACTATGGAGACCAGGATAGCCTTGAACTCATTGGAAATCTTACTGACTCTGCCTCCTGAGCACTGTAATTAAAGACATGAGCCACCATTGCAAGATTCCTCCTCTTTCTAAACCCTCAGTAGTAAATTGTATTTGTGGTTCCATGAGAAGCTGGAGGTTCACATCACCAGCTCTTTGGCTCCACATTATTTAGAGGACTTTGAGAGAAAGCATAAGAGGAAAGGAAAAGGCTGGTTGAAACCACTTGGTTTCTTAAGAACAGTAAAAAGATAAATCCACCTGATCTTTTCATTGTAAAGAGGAAAGGATAGTAAGAAAACCTTTGTGGGAATGCATGAATACTAAAACATGTAAGTAATAACTTAAGGCCCAAGAAAGATTGCTAACCTAATACTAATTTAAAAACCCCTAGGATTTAATTTTTAGCTTTTAGAAAATTATTTAGCTTAATATTTAGCTTTTAGAAAAATTGAGAATTCCATACATGAATACTATGTTTACATCTTTTCTTTTGTTTTTAATTTCAAAGTTATATTTTACTTAATTATTTCCATGCATGAGTGTTTTCCCTGCATATGTCTATGTGCACCATGTGTATGCAGTTCCCGCATAGGCCAAAAGAGGGCATCAAAATCTCTAGAACTACAGTTATAGTTGCAGTGAGCTACCACTTAGGTGCAGAGAAGCAAACATGTGTCCTGTGGAAGGGCAGCAAGCACTCTTAACTGCTGAGTCATCTCTCCAGCCATACATTCTTCTCTTAGAAAGAAAAAAAAAGTCTCTAGTAGAAAAGGAGAACAGAGAGACAGAAGGAAAGGGAGAAATGTCATGAAGTATCAAGTATCAAGGTCAGCCAGATGAGTCAACTGAACTGAGTTCCCACAGGCTTATCAGTCCTGAGTTCCCGTGCAGGAGACCAAGGCCCTGAAGTGAGGGTGGTACATCACTACCTTGGAACAGTTACAGAGACTCAGGAGGAGCCTGTGTTTCTGTCTTTGCTCCCTGCACTGTTCCCACAGGATCCCAAAAGGACTAGTAAAGAGTTTTCATCTTCTCTGCCAGGGCAGGGCCACAGAGCCACTGTCCTTATAGAAATGCTACTTTGGGCAAGAGTACCAATGAAGAAACTTTTGTGAGAAATCAATTTGGGATTTCATTATACAGAATCAGTTTGGGTGGATTACAAAAAAAAATTTTTTTTAAATAATCTTTCTCTTTTAAAAAAAAAATTCTCTTTCATAATAAAACTCAACGATAACAGAAGGAAACTCCTCTTAAAAACTCCCCAAGAACACAATTTACTTAAAATATGATTTGATGTGTTAATAATTCAGTGGCGGGTAGACTGGGCTGTTTGTCACCTGAACGCCGTTAAACAGAAGACCGATGATAAGGACATAACTATGATGGAGCTGGCTTCGCAGCCATGCATCTATTCATACCATATAAAATCAATTACTGTAAGTCCCACAGGGCTGTTTTCTGTCAATCTACCAGGCAGAGTGAGTCCTGATGTGTGTAGACTGCTACAGAGAATGCTTTGCCTCTTAAGCCTGGAGTCCTTGACCCCCGCTCCTCAGTGTGAAGATTCAGGTCTTCATAAATTGCAACTATTTAGAAACAAGTGTGTTTCTGTATTTTAAATCTTTGTGTAAATACACTTCTCATATCCTAAACAACAACAACAAAAAGCTCCCCTCCCTACAGAACATTCCTACGATCTGTTCATTACTATGCAGATTATAACTTTAAATAAACATGATCCCTAAACTTCTTAATAAAGACGAATTGCCTTCTTTGCTCGTTATGGAGACATATTTTGAGATTACGCCGAGAAGGCACACAGTTCTGAGTCACTATTTCTTCACATCAGTGGTTTGTGCATATCTCACCCTCCCTCGCCTCCTTGCAGAATGACTTGAAACATTAAGGATGTGATTTGGTCCCTTATTCTCAGAAGATGCCCCTCTGGTGCTCTTGGGTGAGGTCTCAGATGCTCGAGTATGTATTAGAAGATAATGTGGTTGATTTCCAAAGGGAATCATTGAGCAAGACGAGATGGATGCATTTGTAGAGCCTTTGCTGGAAATAAGCAAACAGCCTCAGAAAATTGCTCAGAGGACATTATTGTTCTTTGCTGGATAAATTTCATTTAGATCCCTCAGCATCCTGTGCCGTAGTTTAACGGGATTAGCATGAAGCTAACGGTGCCTTTCCCACAACTGCAGCCGAAAAAGTGCTTTATCCGTAAAATTTTGCAAAGGTTAAAAAAAAATTTCTCCCAGATTTCAGCAAAATATTTTTAAATGACTGTTTCTTTATAGGCACTAACGGGAGGTTTTGGTGCACTATTAACGAAGCGGAACCTAATTCCGGACAATTTTCCATACATGACGTGGCTATTAAGAGTTCCAGGGCAGATGCCAGTTCTAATGTGATAATCGTACATCCTCTACTTATTTTTATTTATTTTTTATCTATTGTTGCAAAATAAAAATTTTTCCAATAGATTGCCTGTCACTTTCGAAACAAGAAGTATGACTAACTATAGCACACTTGTCTCACTGTGCTTTCTGAAGCTCATTACAGATGATGCAGGAGATGAACTTTATAGACTGGTAAAAGAAAATGTATGAGCCCCTCTTCCTCATCTCCTCCATTTATCTCTAACATGGTTCTGAATTACTTGTTGCACAGACTGACCACTGGTCAAGGAAGAATTCCCGTCTGCAGAATGCAACGCTTTCCTCTGCATCAGCCCTAGACTTCGGTTGTCAGATCTCAGAGCCTGGCGTCTCCACACACTTGGCTCTAAATGCTTCTGCCTTCCATGGCGAAACTAACCAGATAACCTTATGTGTCTATACTCACAGAGCTATGACAGGAACCCTTAGTTTTAATTTTCCAATGAGATAGCATTACAATGGAAGCTCCCAGTGAGAAAACTCCGGTTTCATAAAACTAGCTCTCATTTATACATGTAAAGAAACCTTACAGTGTTGGAGAGTTGTGATATCTTAGAGCCTTATTATTTTAAAGAAAAACTTTAAAGTTTGAAACAAACTCACACCAAATAAATTTTAATTTAGTCTTAAAAATGTAAAAATGCAGAGTTGAAAATGCAGAGTGATCATTTGACTCCAATTCACAGCAAATGAAAGGGTCACCTAAATTTCATTTTCGTTAATAAATTTCATATTTCGGGCAGTTGTGACTGATGAGGATTCACAGTAATAGAACAGGAAAGCACTCATATTAAAAAGACAACCAAATTTCCAAATTAGGGAGAACACCACGTTAACATGATTCCTAAAAGCATTTTCTATCGACCATCCAGTAAATCTGCACTCGTCTTGATGCTACCTTAAGTGGTGTCTGCACTCTTACTCCTTCGATCCATTCACACACAGGAAAATACTGTGCAAGAGAATAGTGTGTGTGTGTGTGTGTGTGCGCTCGTGCATGTGTGTGTGTGTGTGTGTGTGTGTGTGTGTGTGCTCGCATTTGCATGTTCAAATTCATGGTGCATCCATGTATGTGTGCAGTGATGCTTTCTGTATTTCACAGATCTGTGACTTCCATTCCTGCCTTCCTGTCGTACTGAGTCCAATGCCATTGTGATCTTTTTTCTTTTGCTTTAGTTAAATCCAAGTTAAAGATGTTAGCTTTAATCTAGAGTGTATGAGAAAGCAAGCACATTTTCAGATGCTCTCATGTCTGCCTCTTGGCTACTTAAGGACTTCATTGATTATCATCATCATCATCATTACCACCACCACCACCATCATCATCACCATCATTTGGGGTTTTGTTATTGCTTTTGTGTTTGTTTTCATTTTGTTTTTTTTGTTTATTTGTTTTTGTTTTTATTTTTGCTAAACTTTGTAGGCCTTTGACTCAAAGACCAGAATGGAATAAAATAACAGTAATGTTACTCATTCTAGAACATATTTCAACATCTATTACAAAACACATCATATTTTGCTCATGTAAAATAACTTTTTACTTCTTGCTAGAAGATTATTCCAGGAAGGTTGTCTAAAATCGAAGACATATAAACAAGCATGAGATTGAGGAGAAATGTGGCCTACAACATTCTGTTCAGTTTTGAGAATCAAACAATCCCTACTCCACAAGGAAAGCTACCACGCTTCACCCTAGAGCAGACCAGAGGTTCTGCAGCTTTTCTTGGCTTCCGGCCACTGTTCGCCCACATCATAGGTATGAGATCGCCACGGGGGTGTTCTTTCCTCGGGTCTTGGCTCCATTTCTGGGTGCTAAGGGCAACATTGAACCTCCCCTTTGACCTTCCTAAAAAAGAAAGGGTGAGGATGGCACAGCAGGGACATCTCTCCTTGCTAGTTGGGATTACTGAAACGAAAGACTGTATATTGACCTCTGTGTAGATTGCAGCACAGCTGGCGTTTTCTATCGTGAATACACGCATAGTCAACAATGCTGTGGCTAAATCAACCATCCAGATACCAGCTGCAGAGGGAAGCCACGGATACCTCCAGTCACATTTGTAAACTAGCTGCCCTGAGTATACAAAAGCTGGATTACCCCGGAAGTGTGTTAGGCCCAGTGTATCTCACAACACAGAGGAAAAGATAAAAGATCCACCACCTGTGGGAGTCCCCGGTGGCTTCTTGGGTTTTAAGAAGCAACTGTTGAATAAAAGAACAAAGAGACCAAGAGAAAGGATGCCAGACAACTATTTAGAATTAGAAGCCAGCCAAGGGGGTCCTTGGAAAGCAGGCATGTGTGCCCATCCAGTCTCTCTCCACTTCACCTTTGCCGATATTAAGTCAACTCTTTACACAGACTTCTTATCTTGCAACTAGATTACAAAATCTCTGACATCAAGAGTATAACTTATGCACTTATGGCCAGTGATCCTTTCAAAATAAAAAGACAAGCATGGAGGAGCCTTTTCCCCCAACCAATCAGCACTGGAGTGTTCCCTTACACAGATCTGGTCATCTCCTTCGTTTGGTTGCCTGCGTGAAGAGCACATTTCTCATCGCAGACGAAGTTCATCGTTCCTCCTTGTGGTGGGGTGAAAGCGAGGCTCACAGGGGCAAACCAGGACACTGAGAGATCCATGTGAATGTTCTGGAATCCCCCCAACTCAGTACAACACTGGGGTCAAAACTTCTTTCTGAGACACAAGCATCAATCACCACGTGTCTGAAAAAAAAAAATATCCCCACCGAGCAGGATACCATTCTCCAATGGATGGAAAGGAGCTTGCAGCTGAGCTTATCCCCTCTGTAAAACGTTTTTGCCAGTCCACTTCCAAATCCTGATTTTGTTGAGTCTCCAATACCTCCTTTTCTTTTAGAAACATTGTAATACGTGAACCAGAAGTAGACAAAGAAAAACTAACTCCCCAAAGCTAAAAAAATAAAATAAAATTCTATCTTGAGATATCTATATCTATATCTATATCTATATCTATATATATATACAAGAGAACTTGGTTATATTGATCATTTGGAATGATCTCGTAATATCACCTATTTTTGAAGGCATTATTCTTTAATGTAATTGAAGAAAATTTGTTTCTGAAATAAATACATAGATTCCTCTGAGTTCACTAAAATACTGGGAAAGAATTAAATTTCATGCCAATAGTATCATATGGTATTATACCCTCTCTGTTTTTTTTTTTAAATAAGTCATAAATGTTTCCAATTTGGAAGGAAAACTTGTAAATTTTGTGAAGTTGAACATTGGTTGTGCATCCAGATTCTCACTGGGCACCTGGTATACTTCCTTGGAGCTTGTCTCCCTCAGTGTATTGATTCAACTGTTTCTTTAAAACATCCGCACTGAAACACAGAAGATGCATGCTGCTTCAAAGCTGCTGAAAGGTGATTCTAGGCTTGAAATTAAAAAAAAAAAAAAAAAGCTGAGTTTCATTCTGTACAACAAGCCCTTTTTCAGTCTGATGAAGTGTATTAAGCCGGACAGAGAGACGATCTCCTGTAATTGTCAGCAGATTGGCAATCTGACATATCATTCTGGCAAACTTGAACTTAATTGCTAAAATATGACTTCATAGCAAGTACAAGTGTGCTCTGGCAATGTCAAGTTATCCCAAACCACATGACTTGACTTCTGCCTGAGAATTCAAATTGAAGATTTATCCCAGGTCGAAAGCTGCGTCTCGTGCATTCTGCGAGAACTCAATAGACAGGGAAACGGGATATCGTTAAAGCATTGCTGTGCCCCAGGGGTCAATGTCAGATACAATCTAATTTAACATCTTTATTAAGGATCTCGAAGAGGGAGTAAGCCACATATTAATGAAATGTGCAAATGATATTAAGCTGGGAGCTGGTGTAACCACCAGTAAGGACAAAGAAATAATAGAAAAGCGCCAAAAGAGGTTAAAACTCCTCGCAGAAAATTATTGCATGAAAATCACCTTCCTGGGATGGATCATTGGGAAGATGAGTGCTGGGAGTCTGAAGTCTCAAAGTTTGCTGTGTTGTAGCCACCAGGGAACCTAGAGGAAGGAAAAGAGGGCAGCCCAGAGTCAGGATCTAATTTAGACACCAACACAAACATCGCACGTTATGTAAATGCAGTTAGCCTTTAAAAAAAAAAGAGAAAAAAAAAAAAGAAAAAAAAAAGTGAAAATTTACATATGACCCAGCACAGTATAGCAGCTTAGCCAGCCGCCCAATTCAGGGAACTCTTAAAGACCACTCCATGACACTGTGGACACACTAATACACACCAACACACACAGTTCTGGGAAAGGAAACAAAAGGTAGCTCATCAGGAAAGACAGACAGACATCTCACCTCAGAACCCTCTTCTCACATGTACCCTAGTTCACAAAAGCAAGCATAGCGAAATGATTTTTGAGATCCTGACTGTTTAGACTTTTCTGGTTTTCAATATCTCTTTCTCCTCCCCCTGAGCCCCAACCGTGACATCCACTCCGAAACCTGAGTTTGTCAAAGCTATTAGTAAAATAAGGCGCCCAAAAGCAGCTCTTGCAGGCTATAGACACGAGGAGATGTGTGGGTGCTTTTGACTGCTTGAGATCATCCAGTCTCCATCACTCCTATTCCTGCTCCAAGGACAACTACCGTGGCCGCCTTTGGATAACCTCTAGTTTTAAGGAATTTTAAGCTGGCTGTCTTGTATTTTAAGGCTTCTGGCTTTGCCCCTTAGAGTTGCTTAGGAACTGCTGACAGGAGAACTATAGGAAATGTTTGGTACAAAGCCTATGCTTTGAGATCAACCTAAGGACTATACCTTTCCTATAATGACTGGTGACTGCCTAATAAAAGGTGAGTTCTATAAAGCTGGAGAGGCTGATCCGCTGTTAAGTACACTTGCTGTTCTTGCAGAGGAAACAGTGCCGTTCCCAGCACCCATGTGCAGCTTACAGCCCTGTGTAACTCCAGTTCCAGGGTTTCTAACATGCTCTTTTGGCTTTTGTGGATACCAGACATATACATGGTGCACATACAGACAGAGAGGTAGAACACTCATACACACAAAAGAAAAAGAAAAAAATAAAGTAGCTTCCAGTTTTCTACTAATCTTTCTTATGATCCTTTGTCTGTTTTTAGATTCTAAGAGAGAAAGGAAACACAGAACAATTCTCTGGTGCCCAGATATGCCAAAAGAGGACACGCTGACCTCCCAGAGTCCACACAGTATGACTTTAGCTGGGAACTGCCTAAAATTCATACACACACACACACACACACACACACACACACACATACATATATGAAAAATCTAATAACCTCAAATGACTATCATATATCTTGGAAAATAACTTTGCCTTGGTATCAAAAAAATGTATATATCATTGATGTCACATAATTTATGTGAGTGTACAAGACTTGCCAGAAATGGAATAATGACCCAAAAGGGACTATTGCAGACACTATTTGCAGAAATAAGACATCTAACAGGTGTGCTGAACACTTTTAGACACACTTGCCAGAAAAGTAAAAGAATTGCTTGAAATATACTAGATGGAATGACTAGATATATAGAGTTTAATTTAAAGAAAAAAAAATGGGTTAAGTATTAAGTTTTTTTTTAACCCATCAACCATTTCATAGATTTAATACATCTAATACATTCAGATAATAAGTCATTGGTGATTCTCAAGAAGCAATGAGTTAGAACATATTCTTCACAGAAAGATAGGGTTTCTGATAGTTGGTTAGATGAACTCATATATAGAATGGAAAAAATCAATGTAGATAACACAACATCAAACATAAGGTACTTCATTCTACCCTGACCAAGTTCTGGCCAATTTTTTTTTTAATTTTCCAAAATGACATTTGATTTTTTTTTTCTTGATATACAATTTGGAAAATATACTAGAAGTCCAACTATAGAAAAATTTTAAAGATTTTTCTAAGGGATTAAAAATGGGATTTCCCATCCTCTCTTTGGAGAAGACTAAATTCAGATTTTCTAGATCTTTTTATGAATGTGCATGATGTTAAAATCATTGGAGCAGGCAGGATGGCTTAGCAAGTAAAGGCATTGGCCACCAAGGCTGATGACCTGAGTTTTAGTCCCCGATTGTACCTGATGACAAGAGAGAACTGACCCCTTCAAACTGTCTTCTAATGTCCACACCCACACATATGCACAAGAAATAAATAAAGATGGAGACCAAGACCATCATACATTTTAGAAGCTATTGTTTCATCCCTTCCATGTATCCAATCCTAGCTTTAAAAAACTTATGGTTAAACAAAGGAACACTAACCAACTAATAATTTCACATCACAGGGCATATCATATTAACAACACCAGTGTGTCCTCCAGCAACACCACATATAGTACTTGATTTTCAATATTAAGAGGCATGTTATAGAAGTGCTAATAATGTGGGCTTTTTCTTTTCAAAGAAAAAAATATTAACTGTCAATGAGCATTACACTTTACAATCTTTGCTGATTACCATCTTGTGGGCATGCACAAGGATTGTAATTCCCCGTCTCCTTAAAACTGGACATGAATATGTGACCTGCTTTAATCCATGTAATGTTAATAGATAGGAAGAGTCAGAGTCTGGGAAAGTTTTCAGCCGCCACCTGTACTGGCTAGTTTTGTGTCAACTTGACACAGCTGGAGTTATCACAGAGAAAGGAGTTTCAGTTGGGGAAGGGCCTCCATGAGATCCAGCTGTGGGGTATCAATTAGTGATCAAGAGGGAAAGGCCCCTTGTGAGTGGGATCATCTCTGAGCTGGCAGTCTTGGGTTCTATAAGAGAGCAGGCTGAGCAAGCCAGGGGAAGCAAGCCAGTAAGCCCTGGCTTCTGCCTCAGCTCCTGCTTTCTGACCTGCTTGAGTTCCAGTCCTGACTTCCTTGGTGATGAACAGCAATGTGGAAGTGTAAGCTGAATAAACCCTTTCCTCCCCAACTTGCTTCTTGGTCATGATGTTTTGTCCAGGAATAGAAACCCTGACTAAGACACCACCACTTGAATTTTCTTTCTTTCAGCAATCAATTGCTGATGTGTATGCTACTAGGAAGGGAAACCACATCTCTGTGCCCTCAACAATGCACTCAGCGAGGTCTCTCCGACATGCCATGAGCTGTGTGTGAGTTAGAATACAACCTCTTGTATTAAAGATGCTGCTACCTAGAGATGGTTCACTCTGCAGCATAATCTGACCTATCCTAGCTGACCCACTTCACCATATGTAAGGACAAGCTTGGTATAGAAAGTGTTGCTAAGAAAACATTCCCTTGAAACAAGCTAATAGATAAATGAATGGTCAAGCAGCTCTTCTCACATACCAAAAGATACAGAAGGGTCCTGGGAGACTGTTTCCTGTTAAAGTCCCCTGTTATCCAGCCTGACAATCTGAGTTTAATCTCTGAGACTTACATAATATATAGAGAGAACTAACTCACACAAGTTGTCCTCTGGCTTACACATATACACTTATAAATAAATAAATAAATAAATAAATAAATAGATTGATTGATTGGTTGGTTGATTGGTTGGTTGACTGGTTGGTTGGTTAGTTGACTTGCTGACTGGCTGACTAAAACACAGCCTTGTTTGAATGGTCACATTTCAGGATTTAAATTTTGTAGACTACTTTGAGTTTTGAATCAGTGCCTTTTCTAGCTCATTGCCTTCTCTGAGTGGCAAAAGTCACGACGGGTCCAGAACAGCTATGGTCTCAGCACCAACTGTGCCTTCCTCTCTTACTCCACAAGGAGCCTGGAGCTCGACACCCTTTGACACCTGAAAAACATTTTAGGGCCTCTAACACTGCAAAAGGACTTTTTCCAATTTTTCCTGACAGACATTTAAAAGATTTTGACAAGGGCGGGGGGGGGGGGAAGAAAAGAAAAGAAAAAAAGAAAAAGAAATACAAGTGATAATGAACCCATTCTTAAACTCAACTTCATGGTTATAAGCATGAGTAAAAATAAAAATAAATATGTCTAATCACAGAATGTTTAATCGTGGGGAATATATATATATATATATATATATATAACTCCACACTCATTTTCATTGAAGATCATTCTCTTGTATCTAATTTGAAGAGATACAGAATAAACAGCCTAACAAAGGCTTACTTTCTATTATACTGCGTCATTGATGGAGGCTCAACCACTTTGCCTGATGGATTTCAAAGCCGAAGAGTGGCAGTCACTCACAGCACCATCATTGAAAAGCTGTGTTATAGATCATTTGATTTTAACAAGACAGTTCTATGCTTCTTAAAATGAGGAAACATCGTAGCCATGAAAGAGCATTATTACAGCTGTTTTCTTGACATTCCCCTGAAGAATTTCAAAATAACACTGTGGCTCGGAGTCTTAAAACCACTTAGGAGATCTGGACCTGCTAGCACAGGCCTGTAATTCCAGCTCCATGGGAGGCAGAGGCAGGAGGACTGCATGTTCAAGACCTTTCTGGGTTACAGAGTGAAGTCAAAGCCAACCTATGAAATGTAGTGAGTCTCTGTCTCAAAATAGGAAGTAGAAAAGAGAGCTAGGGTGAAGCTCACTGGAAGAACACTTGCCTAACAAGTTGAGGACCCTTAGATGTAATCCTCCTCCACCACCACCACGACCAACAGCAACAACACAAACACACACACACACACACACACACACACACACACACTAAATCACAGAAAGGAGAATGGCCCAATGACTGGTTAAACTTGGTCAGGGAGCTGTTTTTCTGGCTTCTGGACAGGTCCTTCTATATGCAGACTTGTAATAATCAGCCACCAGAAGATTGTATTTATAGGGAATATGCTATAAGGCCTGTCCTCTGCTTGATGTCTGAAGCCAAGGATAGTACTGGACTCTGTGCACTGTGTGTGCTGTGGCAAATGCTATTTACTGAAGCAGGCCCGACAAGAGATGAACAATAACAGGTGAGACACTATAGTGAAGGTATACAAGTATGTCAACATGTTTCACTCAATTTACCCTTCTAGTAATGATACTTGACAGAAGCACTGTGTGGTTCTGTTTGACGTATGAAAATGGCTAAGGCCATTTTCTCTGTGTTCGAGTAGTATATTAAATAAGGATTACTTGAACACAAGTGGAGGTAGTATCCTGGTAGCTGATCTGATAACCAACATGGCCTCTAAGTGACTAGTGGGCTGGTAGATACTCCAGGCAAAGAATCGAATCAAGCCCTCTGTGGGATACAATAGAAAGGTGCAAGATTGCCTCACACTATTCAGAAAGGATGCTGTTCACCATTGACAAATTGCTTCTGTGTGAGATCTTCCACTTGGCTGTTTTCAGGATGCATTTGGCTCCAGGGCAGTTGCAACTGTAAAAGAGTCCAACTTCCGATAAGAGAACACTCCTCGTAAAGGTGGCCGCTGCATTCCTTCTCCTTGAGCCACCTCGGAGGCTGCTCAGTTACCTCATAAAGCTCAAGACGACTTAGGTTGCTTCTCTACTCCAGAGCCTGCTTTGCTCTCACCAGGCCAGGCGCATCTCTTGCCCCAGATTTCTACTGATCCTTCATGCTCCTGTTTGAGATGCGTTTCTTCGGCATGTCGTTTTCTACTGGTGAGCTGGTGAACTCCTCCTTCAAAGGGATGCTCATTGATGTGACGTCCTTTGTCAAGAGGAGTTACTTATTCGGTGGGTTGTTCGCTTGTGTTTCCTTTTTATTTTATTTTATTTTTTACTATATTGGACTCATACTGGCTCTTATCACTGTCCTTTGTGATAGAATGTCTATGTTATATTGTTGTTTATCTACTAACTCAATTACTCGGACTCCATCCCTTTAGTGACTGAGAATGCAATTTACTTAGTTTCCCAAAATATTGTTCCTTCTCAATCGGTCCAGTGTCTGACATATAACTGTGGACAAATATTTGACCAATGAATGAGTCAACGGAGACATAGACGGGGCCTGAATCCCACTGTTGATTTTACCAGTGACCTGCTAGGTCGTTTTAGCCATGACACTTCCCATGTTCCAGATTTCTGATATGAGAACAGGGGATATTAATCGCTAAAGGGATGCTGTGAGGATTAATGAAATAGGGTTTTTGTTGTTGTTGTTGTTGTTGTTGTTGTTTATCAAGCAGTCTGAGCTCCCTGGAAGAAAGGCACTAGGGAAGAACCATGTGTGAGTGTGATTGTTGTGGGACACCTTTCGTCTGAGACTCTGAAAGCCCCTCACCAAACACGAACTCGGCAATCTTCTCAACACGCCTGCAGAAGCATTCCCACTATCCCCGTTTCACAAGAAGGAAAACCACAGACAGCAAAAGGTTAAACAAGCAGCCTGTGATGCCCTCCGTGATGCCAAATCCAGCACACCCACCTCGAAGCCCTTTGAACCTGGAGACGCTTGCAACTTCCCTGACGCTGCCTCACAGAGGAAGCCATTGAACAGCTCTGGCTAGCTGGCAAGGAGCCAGTTAGAAGGAGGGCCTACATTAATACCTTCCACAGAAGGAGGGGTGGGATGGCTCAGCGAGGGGATGACCACAATCCTCTCCCCCACTGTAACAATAAGTCGACAATGTAAACAAGCCTTGCCACCCATCACTCACCTTGCTCCCAGGGCTTTGGCTCAAATCAGGCTTAGATCTTTTCAGGGTCTCCTTTGAACTTGACACCTCACTGTGCCAACTCTGTTTCTAGCCAGAAAAAAATGTCTCATCACCTTTGAATACAAAGGTAGCGGTTTCGCAACCAAAGAAGTAATCCTAAAATACCACATTCAGGGAGTTTTCCCTCCCTAATACTAGTTTTCCTGCTGAATCCCGTGAATGTTAGCCAAAACAGGTGGTGCTAATCTGCCCTCTAAGAGGGAAGGAAGAATGTCAGCTATTCTGCATAGACTTGGGGGGCAGGGCAGTGTTCAGATCAAGCCAGGGAAACTAGTAAAAGAGAGCCATTTCTATTTATACCAAACCAGAAAGGCAACATTTGCGCATTTCTCACAAGTGTTAAGGTTATGATTCCTATCAGTTATGGCCAAGAGGAAGGTCCTAATGCTGGGAATTATTTGCTATAAACATGTATAGAAATAGTAGGGTTCTGTCCAGAGTCACACCAGCTCCTTCCTTCCCCAAGGGCCACGTCAGAACAAACGTTCCAGTTCATCTTGGTTTTAAGCCTAGTAGAGTAGTGTGTGTTCACTGAGATCAGTGTCTTGATGCTAAAACCCTCTGGCCTTAAGTGGTCTGGTCCACAACTTCCTGCATCTGTGACCTTTTGTCCACTTTGTCATTCATGAGCCCTTTGCTCCGAAGTTAGTCACTCAGGTAAAGCTCTTCAGCACCTGGCCAACTCTTCCAGACCACAGTCCTCTCAACGGCTGGCTAACTTCCTCATACCACAGAAGCCACCTGGAATTAGGGGAAAGAGTGTGATTTCACACCAAACCTATGTGACAGTTGACCCTAACACCTGCCACCTTTTGTTCAGCGGCTCTAGAAAAGTTCCCAGAGTCCACTAAGCCTCCTCCCGAGGCCTGTAAAGGAAGAATTACGAGTCTACAGTAAAACTGTTTGAAAGGTCGTGCCTCCACACTGTGGTTTCCAGCAGAGATGGGGATCCTTGACCCTCTGAGAAAAGGGAAGGCACACTTACTCTTCAAGTATGAGTAGAGACTAACTGTGTGTGAGTGTGTTTGTATGTGTGTGTGTGTGATTGTGTATGTGTGTGTATGATTGTGTATGTGTATGTGTTTGTACATCTGTACATAAGAAAATCTTAGGTATTGTCCCTGAAGTTCTGACTACCTCA
The DNA here is from genome assembly GCA_902729485.2 of Mus minutoides. NCBI lineage: Eukaryota > Metazoa > Chordata > Mammalia > Rodentia > Muridae > Mus > Mus minutoides. The sequence continues at coordinate 4,023,504 of LR749496.1, forward strand.
TTTGTTGACACAGGGTCTCTTGATGACCTGCAACTTGCCAAGTAGGGCTGGCTGGCCAGGCAACAAGCCCCAGGGACCATCTTTTTGCTGCTTCCCAGAGATTGCAAGTGTCCCTATTTTTCATGGGTGCTGGCATTGACCTCAGATCCACAGACTTGTGAGTAAAGTACTTCCAAAGAAGTTCTCCTTGTAGCCCCAGACCATAGCACCTAATGCCGTTGCTGGCTATATCGCCCACTGGATCCAATACACATTAAGTTGTCAAATATGTGCCTTGTTAAGTAGTTAAATATGTGCCTCTTTCACTTTAGATCTAGCCTCTCTTCCTCTCAGGGATTTATTTCACTTGTAAAGTCTTGCTTTCCAGTGCATTTCACCCAGTGACCTGGGCCTGTGAACCAGTAAGTACTTGTGTAAGCACATATGAATATAAGGGTCTTTATGGGGCCACCTCTGTTCTGAACACAGAAATTAGAATAATCTCAGGTGAATCGGGCCAAATCTATCCCTGGTCAATTTGTCTACTGATAATAACCATCACTTTGGTACTGATTTTTATATAATACGGTGGGGGGCGGGCAGTATAGTATACTCCTGCCTCCCTCCACCCCCGGCAGTGGAGAGGTTAATCATATGGTGAATGAGCGGCAGAGCTGAGCCCTCAGAACAAGTCTACCAGCTTCCCACATGGAATTACCTCTGTCCCACACATTACAAACCATCTCTAACAAGGGAATATTCATAGTTCTTTCTGCCTCTTCCTGGCATATTTCCAAGGATGAGGAAAGAAGCCAACCTCCTTGCCTGGACAGAGGAATCCCATGGAATAAAAACCACTTTGAATTTTCAAATCAGTATCTTAAACACTAAATTTTACTCACTAGAATGCACGTGTCACAGCAGAGAAGGCTCCACCAGCCCAGATCTACAGACTCAAAATGTCACTGAAAATTAAGCCGTTGCTCATCGAGGTGACTCTTATGTTAAGCTATGCCTGAACATGACCGCTGGAATTTCATACCCGACTGTAGGGAGATAAAAAATGTAAATGAGTTTTGCCTGGAGGATGGTAGACTGCAGAGGTTTCTGGGGAGTGTGATAGGAAGTCGAAAAAGCTATGGTTCATCCTAAGGAAATTAACTTTGTAGTAAGGGCCAAGATTCTCATTAATACACACACACACACACACACACACACACACACACACGAAGAAGAAGAAAGAGAAGAAGAAGAAGAAGAAGAAGAAGAAGAAGAAGAAGAAGAAGAAGAAGAGAAGGAGGAGGAGGAGGAAGAAGAGGAGAAAGAAAGCTGCCAGATGTTCCCATGACTCAGCTCTTTTCACAGAGCACAGCTATGCCTTTACGTAAAAGAAAAAAAAAATGCCCTCTGGCCTCTGGAACATTCCCCTTTCACCAATGTAACTGGATAAATTAGCATGATTTCAACATCCATTTTAGAATAACAACTTTCATTGGAAATTTTGAGAAAAAGAACCATTATTTGATCATCCAGCGTCTTTAGCATTTTGTCCTCAACTCCTTATTGGCCTTTGAAATTCTCACCAGCACTTAAGATAATTTTAATCCTCTCCATCCCCTGTGCTCCTTTTCAGAAAACAGGGTACAAATCTAAGGATCTTCAAAAGCATGGCCAGTAAGAAATGGAAGCTCAGTCACCCACCACATCTACACATTAATCGAAGTTTAGAGTTAAAGCATTAGGGGATGGTAGAGGGTCTTAGTTGGTAAAGTGCTTGTCTAGCATGCGCAATGGGTTTGATCCTCGCTACTGCATAAAAGCAGGTATGCTGGTATAGACCAGTGATCTCAACCAGGAATATAGAGGTAGAAGAAACCAAAGTTCAATGTCACCTTCAGTAGGTTTGGAGGTAGCCTGTGTAGACTGATACTGCAGCCTTCTGTCATGACTGGCCTTGCTCCACAAGACTGGCCTTATGTCAAGGGGCAAGGGGACATGACCCCTCCCCCCATCAAATAAGGCAAGAGAGAGAGAGAGAGAGAGAGAGAGAGAGAGAGAGAGAGAGAGAGATTAAGCAAGATGAAGTCTATATTAACAGGAGACAATGAAAAGACAATGACGTCTGGGTGAGGCCCTCAGCACACATTGATTTTGTGTAATACAAAGCCTAGAGATGCTGACCTTTGGATCTAAGGCCATCAGGCATATGATAATCATGTGTCTGTCTATATTCATTGCATAAATACAGCAAAGGCAGAGAATGTATCAGCTCACTCTTCCAGCCCATCTGCAATACATAGTCAACAGGACAAATTGAGTACTTTTATTATATTTTTAAAAATTTTGTGTGTGTGCATGTGTGGTGTGTGTGTGTGTGTGTGTGTGTGTGTGTGTGTGTATGAGTATGTGTGAGTAAAGTGTATGGAGAGTAAAGATCAGAGGACATATTTTTTGAGAGTCCAGTGTAGTAATCCAGTGTTTGGATACACTATTCAAGGACAAAGCAGAGAATTGGTGTGTCCTTCTCTTCACCAGTCCTTCACGGTGGGGGGTCTCTGAACCTCTCTAATTCTTCATAAAATGTACAGCAGGTTGTTGGGAGCCATAGCCATCTGACTGCAGTGTAGTGCAGGATCTCATTGCCATTGTCTCACTGTAGTTTGCCATCTTTTATCCAGAGTCCTCGCTTCCTTCCACCCATTCTACCATGGAATAACCTCTATGAGAAGAAAGCATGAGAGACTTTCAGATAGAGACAATATATATTTATGTGATGCTTTTTTAAAAATTAAATATTCACTCTATGTGATGCTTTTTAATGAGATCTGTTTCTTAGGCTAGAAAATAGCCCTAAGGGTAGTCACTAACAAGATCTCTTGTTTCTTGGGAAGTAGTATTCTGGTGTGTCTGACAGTTTGCTGAGCTGTGCCCAAATAGTATTCATGGTTTCTTTGTCCTGGCATTGAGATTGTTGCTGTTCCCAAGATATCCTTGTTATTCCTTCTCACACTTCTTCCAAGAATAGAAGTATTTCTGCCTATGACATTTTGAGAACCTCTATGGGAGAGATCACCTTTAATGTCCAAGTAGGGTTAAGCCTTAACTATATAGCATTAATTTGGTCATTCTACACTCATATAATATATTCTCATAAAAAAATCATTATCCAAAATTATTGGATACTAAGAGTGATTACCCATACTTTCTTGGTAAGTGCACAGAGAGCTAGCTGGCTTATGCAATAGGAAATGAAGACTTGTATGCCTACCCTTTCCTTGCCTTCTTTCTCATCTGTTTCTAATACAATGCTGGGAAGAGTGGTGTTCTGGTTCTTTGCAGGAATGTTTCTATATAGTGCATGGTAGGGGTTGCTGGTTTGTGCAGGAAGGCAATGGATGGAAAGGAAATGGGTTTAAGGGAAGGTGTCAGTCTAGGACTCAGAGGTGGAGAATGGCTTGATACTCAGAGATTGGCTGCAGGGTACAGTTTTATGCTGGACCAAACCTCAAGACATTGGTTACCAACTTTAGTCTCTCAGAAAGTTGAGTGAATGGAACCTGCATAATTCCAACCAGGGAATGTCCACAGTCATCCACTGCCCATCTCAGGTTTACCAGCATAAACAGTACACAAGTGTCTTCACCTCCTTAAGCTTGCTTACTGCTCATAAAACAAGAAGGATGAAGGCAACAGTGATGCCTACACAAACCTCTGGAGAGGCTGAAGTGTTTTACAGACGTGAGATCATTTGTCTTAGACACAGAAATGACATGAATCTTCTCACCTTCCTCGGAGACTTTAGAAACGACACACCATGGGTGTGTAAAATATCATCTTTTTTTTTTTTTTAAGACTCATTTGTTTTATGAGTACACTGTAGCTGTCTTCAGACACACCAGAAGAGGGCACTGGACTCCATCACAGATGGTTGTGACCCACCATGCCGTTGCTGGGAATTGAACTCAGGACCTTTGGAAGAGCAGTCAGTGCTCTTAACTGCTGAACCATCTCTCTAGCCCATAAAATACCATGTTACTGAAGTCCTCGGGATCTGAAAGTCCATTCCCACAGAAGGCTGCTTCAGACTTGTCCCTTGGTAGTATATACAAGGACAAAGACTCTGCGTAATAGACAAGTACGAGGGACACAGAGTCAAAGAGAGAGCAATGAGATTGGCTAGGTAGAGAGATGGGTAGTGTCTGGGAGGTCCTGGGGAAGGGGAAACATAATCAAAATATATGGTATGAAAGAAATTGAATAACAATGAAAAGTTAAACAAGATCTGTGAGGGCCAAAAGCATCCAAAATCTGTAGAATGTATCCTAGACCAATATCTCAAGTTAGAGTCAGAATGATTTCTGGGGCTTATTAGTAATTCTCAAGCTTCATCTCTAACTTTCTGAGTCAGAATCTGCTGGAGTGGGAATTTAAAATCTAAATTCCCGACCAACACCCCAAATAAACTTGAAATGCACACACACACACACACACACACACACACACACACACACACACAATATCTGAAAGAGACACCCTGCCCTCAACAGAAATACCCCACCCTCTGCAGAGACACCTCATCCTTAGAAGAGACAACCAGGCTTCAACAAAAAACACAATCCTCATTGGCAGCACCCTGCCCTCAGCCCAAACATCCCAACCTCGAGTTATTCATCTTGTTCATATGAAGTGTAAAATTTGAATGGAGAATTCCACCAATTATCATCACTTACTGATTTTTACCATTTTTTTTAAATCCACATCTTGAAAGGCCATGTTCTTTTGAAGTGGATAAAATAATGTCCTTATTCTTTATATCCTAATTATAACTAAATACTTCTGTGCCAAACCAAGTGATCTCTATATATCATATATAATTAAATTATCTCACTAGGTAAAATTGAAATGTAAAATATTTGTGAATATGGATGCCCTTAGCATTATGCAATGGTTTCTTAGAGTTTAAGAGGTTCCAATATAATGTGTGTATATCTAAGCACAGTCCTTTAAGATATATTAAGAGACCACTGACGTAGACATATATATAAGAAATTATAGTGTGTGAGTCATGGATTGATGTCCAGTCCATGCTAGGGATTGCTGGTTTGTGGAGGAAAGTGTTTTACTCATGACAACATGGACTGTGATACAACATCACTGTGGATATTGTGCTAAGAGAAATAAGCCAGCCACAGAAAGACAGGTGTACTAAGTGTCTCTAACACACAGAATCTCCAAGAGTTGGGCTCAGAGAAAAGGAGAATGGAAAAGTCCGTTTTCCAGGAGCTGCTGGGTAATGAAATGGGGAGGTGTCAGCCTGATGGTAAAAAGGTTCATTTCTTTAAAAAAAAAAAAAAAAAAAAAAAAAAAAGGAAAAGTATATACTGAACTTTTTATGTGTATTTTGCTATTTAAATACTAAATAGAATGATTTAGCACAGGAATGAAATTTTCAGATTACTAAATCCTCCCCTACCAGATTTTTAAAATGACGTTTTCTAAGTAGATCAATGTGACAAATGCAGATAGTGATGAGTCACACTTAATTGATATTGGGTTGACTCTATGATGATTTCCAAAAATCCAGCACACAGCCTGAGACTGTAGGTAATAATATTGCATCACCTCCTTGGACTTTGTTAAGAGTACCAATCAGAAGTGTTCTCACTACATATCAAGCGGGGAACTATTTGAACTGATAGATATGTTAATTAGCTTGATGGCAGTAATCACTTTACCACATAGATGCATATAAAGACATCTTGTTCTGGGCCTGGAGAGACAGCCCAGTGTTAAGAGGGCTTGTTGCTCTTTCAAGAGACCAGGGATCAGTTCCCAACCACCTGTAAATCCAGTTCTGGGGAACCTGATGTCCTCGTCTATGCTCCATGGGTACCAGTCATGCATATGGTACACATGTATAAATGCAGGCACACTGCACACACACACACACACACACACACACACACACACACACACTAAATCCTAAAAACACCATGTTTTTTTAAAATCTCTTAAACACATACAACTTTTGAAAATTAATTTTGCTTCAATGTACCTAGGCCAAAAATTTGAGATGAATCTATGGAAACATTATATATCTTCTAACTGTGAATGAAAAAAGAGAACATACTTGGGCAGGAAGCAAAAAAAAAAGAGAAAGAACTATCCTTAGCAAGTTCAGAGATGCTAAACACCTATTAGAGCCGCATCACTCAAACCTCTTGCTGCCCACAGGTCCCTGTGACACATTTTCTCTTGGGCTCATGAAAACATGGCTTCAGTCTGTCACTTCCAGACAGTTCCAAACTTAGCACTCTTCCTGAAGATGGAGCTCCCAAAACTCGGCTTTAAAAAGTGGCACCAATAAGAAGGCAGGACTCAAAGCAGGCTTGGGACCTGCAGTCAGGAAGGAAGGAAGGTGAGTTGTTGCCCTTGCCTGCTAGTTAACAGGAGGTATGACCTTGCCTGATGAAATATTTTGAATGCATGGAGCTCTATCCAGGATGCTAAAATGTTAAAGCCAGATTCTAGGTGAAAGAAAACAGCTACTCACAAATATGACCAACATCTGACTTGCAAAAGAGTATTTCTTGACGTACTTCCCGAACGCTTGCTTCACGCCAGGCCCTGCTGTGTTTTTTCATAAACACTATTATTAGAAATTCTTACCATCCTCTGGTTAGTCAGACTCTAGCTTGCCAACGTTAGAGACCGTGGAACCAGGCCTCTGATGTGGGGCAACCACACTTGTGTTTACAGAGCCAGGAAGGGGAGAATCTGGCACCGAGACCTAACTTTCATTGTGTGCTTGAGTTCTTTGATCAACATAAATGCCCGTCCACTATGACTTCTCTGCTGGCACTTCCTTTTTGCTCTTCTGTCTTCCGTATTTTTCCATCAGCTTTTTATCAATACCCTCTTGTGTGCTACCCCATCCTGCACTGTCTGTCAATCATTCTTAGTCCTTAAGGTGCTTCTTAACTTACCCAGCCCACTAGGACACATTTTTTTAATGAACATTTTTTTTCATCTATGATCTATTCTCATAAAAATCCAGATGGGATGGGGGGGGGTTGAAGGAGATGGCTCAGTGGGTGAAATACTCTCTGTGAAAGGTAAAGGACCTGAGTTTGGATCACTGTCAACATCTAGTCATGGTGGCATGGATCTGAACTCCCAGCCCTGGCTGGTGGGCATGAGGTGGAGGTGAGGGTGATGGGTGACAGGCAGATCCAGGGAGCTCACCAACAGTCATTCTAACCAGAACAGTAAAGCCCCAGGTCCGAAATAGAACCAGTCCCCCGAAAATAAGGTGAGGAAGTGCTAGAAGAAGACAACCAATGATGACCTCTGAACTGAATGAGTAGCACACCTGTACACACACACACACACAGTCACTAATACAAATCAGGTCTAACTAGTAAATCAATGTTTTGCAAGGTATGTGTCATAGCTCCCCTTATACAGATTTCATGGTTTGCAACTAGCATTTTTTTTTCACTGTGAAATACAATGCAATGAAATGAAAAAGTACCAGCCTACAGTTTCAATAGTAAAGTAAGCTTTGCTTCAGAGACCTTTGTCTCAGCTGTACATAAGAATTTGCATGACAACGTGAAACATATTTCTCATTGTGGGTCTCAGCCAATACAGTTTGGAAACTACTTCCCGGAAATTACAGTCCTCGAGAGTAGAGGCTATCTGTTCCATTTTTTGTTTTTTTTAATTTCTGTTTGTCAAAACTGGGGATGGAGCCCAAGGCCTTGCCTACACTAGGCAAATATTCTATGTTGGAGCTATATCCCAGCTCTCAATTGAGAACATTGCTACAGCCGCATAGAGTGAGTTAGCACCCCTAATTCTAAAAGGAAGTCCATTGCCCATTGTTTGTTGATTCTGAATAGCATCTTTGAGAATCGCAAATGATATTCTAGCATTCTTAATGTGATGGTCTATTCCCCCATTTATCAATGCATTATCGGACAGTAGGCTGCCTGGATAGAGTAATTCAGTGACTTTTTGTAAAGGGAAAAAAATCGTTCATTAGTAATGCACTCATTTATTCCCTTCCAAAACACTTTTCATCATGTGGACATGGTCTCGGCACCTTGAATGTTAATTATCCACTTCAATGGTACTGGGTATCCCTGTGGGGAAAAATATATTTGATGGGTAAGTCTAGGGAAAGAAATCCAGAAACATACCTTTCCAGTAAGATGTATGCAAGGTCAGTCTTGGAAGATCATGTGAGAGAGAAGGTCCCATTGAGGTCCTAGTTCATTTTACCAGTTATGTGAGCTTACACTTCTCACTGGTTAAATGCTTTGTGGAATTGACTCTCTGAGTCATGCCAATTAATATGATTTCCTAAAACCAAGTGTGTGGTATAAAATATAGACAGGCACTCATCTTAGGTTCTGTAAATCCAAGGTATTCTGTACTATGCGCATGCAGATGTCTGGTGGAAAGCAGTGTGGAAGTAAGAATTCTCTGGCTTGATTGCAAGGAGTGAAGTAATGATGAAAGCCACAGTTTAAAGAGGAGGTTGGGCCAGCTATTGGAACATTGCTATGCCTCACTGCTAAAACAGAGTGTTAACGATTAGATGGGAAACACAAAGTCACGTCTCTTCTGCTCAGTAAGAGATGTGCTAGATGGATTAACACTGCTTCTTGTTTTTGCTTGTTCTTAGTCACAACTTGGTTAGGCACAGAATACAGTCAAACAGTATGGACAAGGAAACAGTCCAATGGCAAAGAATTAGTCACCTAGAATTATTTGCCTCCTATAGGGATCAGGCATGTTTGGGTTGGCTATTACCTAATGTTTACTTTTGCATTGAGTGTGCTGTAGGCACGTGTATAAAATTTCTATGAAACTGATGCTGAAAAAGCCCATGGATTCCAAAATGCTAGACTTGAATCTGGGATTGGAAAGAGAAATCTGTTTTCTGTGTTTTGTGAGCTGAATGTCTACCACCTTCATGACTATCGGCATCACCAAATTTGGAATGTTGAGTGTGACCAGACTGGTGACAGGAAGGACCTGGAAAATGCAAGGCTTTGGCTCCAAATCATCCAGGATTAAATATTTTAAATAACCTGATCAAGCAATAAAATTTAAGGTTGTAAATAAATCCCATTTTCTAACAGTCCTTCAAGTGCCACGGCTCATGCTGTTTCCACCTACTCTCAGTCCCAGATTGACTTGGGAGAAGAGTAGAGGTGGAGACCAGAGGTGGGGTAACGGATTCTCCTTGTTCTCTTCCTACAATGCTTTAGTTCAGGTATTTTGTCTCCTTCATGATGACTTTGGGAAAACCTCTTCTGCCTACTTACCTTGCTCCTGGTATTCCAAACAGTGACATGCAAAACATCTCATCCCTTGAGTTATCTCTAAACCATTGTGTGTATGGTGCGTGTATTATATATCACATCTATGTATATACATATGTACATGTGTGTACATAAATATGTGCATACAATACTTATGTACAGCTATACGTATAAGAAGACCTCTACAATTCTAACTTTATCATTGCAATGAATTGGACTTTAAGAAAACACTCTTCCATTTGTTAAGGTCCTACTGACAAGTGAACTTTCTTCCCCAGAATATAGACAGTGTCAACATTTGAAAGAAAAAAAAAGCCCTTTAATTTATTCATGTAGCATCATATCCTCTAGTTCTTTGCTTGATTCTGTGATCATAATACACATGAGCTCCCCCAAATCAGCCTCTAATTCTCACCAAAGTTTTTCCACAGAGTTATACCACACCAGATAAACAGCCCCCGACCATTTCTATCCACAAGACTTGCAGATACCCTCTGGCCTCAGGTAAGAGATACAACAGGACCATACATGTTTGGGTAATTAACTTATAAAAAAATTTAAAGTATTTAACTCTTCAACATCCAATCAGAGCAATCAAGTGACTTCTGACTCTGGCTTATCAAATGAAAATGTCGTGTTGTCTTGGCCCCATCACTGACCAAATAAGGAAGGTCACATTTTATAGTCCATTATAACAGTTTAAGATTCAGAGGCTGCTATGTGTCTATGCAAGGAGGTGTAGAGCAACCAGCCTGGTTGATGTGGTGGGGCATAAGACAAAAGGCAATGGAGATAAGTCCTTATCTAATTAAGGATCATAGCTTTTGTATTTAACCATCTTTAAGCTAAGAGGAAGAAACAGAACAGAGAAAAGCATTTCCTGGTACATTTCCCTGCATGGGAACAGTGATGGTTAGTCATTGCTTTAAATGTTTGAAATGCTAGTGAGGTGCCAACTATATGACCTAAACTCGATGTGTCCCATGAGAAGGTAGTTTCTACTCATTCCGAAAATACCAAGTTGTGAAGATTTCTTTGTTTTCTTGTTGTTTGCTTGTTTTGTGACCCAGAATGTTTTAAGAGGGAAGGTTTTTACTTTGTTCCAGAAACAAAAACAAGCTTAAGTATGTTGTTAGACTAGTTTTATGGAGAGTGTGTGTGTGTGTGTGTGTGTGTGTGTGTGTGTGTGTGTGTGATCCACCAGCTCTTTGCTTCCTTTATCTAAATTGCAGGCAATAGCAACACGATATCCCCCAAGTAATTGCTTTCTGTCTGCAGTCAGTGAGTCTGCCCTTAACTTAGTGTTGGGGGGAAACAAGTTCTTTGGTCACAAGAGTTTTCAAATGTTTCAGTTGCTGAGGAAGGATATCTACAGAGCATTTAATTCCACACTTCTTCCATAGTTTTAAAATCTTGATTTAGTTCCGATAGTTCTTTCATTTTCACACCATGAGGGTGACCTCAAAAGCAAGTTCAGTTTATGTTCCGTTTCTTTCTGTTTTCCAATTGGATAGCTTCCGTTTTCCTTGAGACAATGTAATATTTTGAGTGAACAGGGTGGCACTAGTGTTAGGGAGATAAGTGGCAAATATGATCAAACATGTATAGTGCATAAAGCAATTCCTGTCCAGTCAGCCTGTCAGCACAGAGCAAACATATTAACTTCACCTTTTCCAAAATCAAAACCCCTCTAGCTGATAATGGAATTGGAGGAAAGAGTTTCCACCCTTAAAAGTCCCCAGCCACCCAGCTACATTACAACATCTCTCACTGGCCTCTGTTTGTGAGTCTATATCAAACAAACCTCCTATCAGGCCTCTTGCCATTAAACAAGCCTGGAGATGGAGAGAGCTAGGTTAGAGTATTGCCACCCTGTCTCCCACTCCTGCCTTGATCTCCTGTGCCAAGTATGACAACTGTCCCTAGAGCCTGTGACATGAATCACCCATAGGAAAATACTTCTCTCTAGCTTTTTGTTAGTGTTGGTTTTCTATTTTTAGGTCAATAAGAGCAACTGTAGAAGGGCTATCCATTGTAGATTTGTTTTTACAGAAAAAGGAAGGTAAATAAGATGTGCTTGGATGAAGCAGGAGGACTACCAGTTCAAGCTTGGCCCGAGCTATGCATCAAATCGAGAAAGAGAGAGAGAGAGAGAGAGAGAGAGAGAGAGAGAGAGAGAGAGAGAGAGAGAGAGCTAATGGATATTAGATTTATTAGATTTAGATATGATGATAATAAATAAAGGCAGGGAGTTAGGGTGATAGCTGGTGAGATCACTGTACTCTTGTTGGGATCCACACCCATCTATCTACCTTTACACAGCTCTTCTCTTAGAGAAAGCTCTAGTTCTCAGAATAGCTCTGATTTCCTCCTGTTCTAGTTTTTTTTTTTTCCACCTCTTACAAAAGTATCTTATGAGGGAGGAAGACATTTTTTATCATAGGCATTCATAGACAATTCAAAATAGAAATCAGAAACTTGGTTTAGAAAATGGCAAATTCTGTGAATAGTACAATGGCGGCCAAAATAGAGTTGGGGAAACAGGGAAGTCTCCTTACATTAATAAAGCTACCCCAGGCGGAGGGTGAGAGACATGCAAAGAGACAGAGAGAGAAAGACAGACAGAGAGAATGAGAGATGGAGAGAGACAGAGACAGGGAGACAGAGACAAAGAGAGTTACCTTTCCTTTCTTTTCTGATAATTTTTGAAGGAAAGCATCTCCAAATTTGAATATATACTACATCACATAAATTCTTTGTCCGGAGCTCCATTCCAATAACATCTCCTTTGGGATCTCTGTCTTCAGGTTATATAAATTACACATCCATAGTATCATGGTCTCACTCTTATAGTAGAGATTACTTTTTTTTTTTTTCATGACAGAGCAAAAGTCAAACATGTCTTCAAATACTCACACCTACTCTTTTTAAGTTGATAATATTCTGGCTTTCAGAAACAGGCTTACCAAAGAGAGGGTATGTCACTATTTCCAGACATGAACAAATATCCACCCACCCCAAATAAGGAACCAATAATAGACCAAATAAAGATACCACCAGAGAGGCCAGCTAGATGAACCAGTGAGTTTTGTTGGTACTACTTATGGGAGTTTGGGTGAGGGATTACCACAGAAGTAGAAGAGGCTCATAGACAGCTACTTCACCAAAAGTCTACAGCTTAGTACATGACTTATTGGCAGCTTAATTGGTTAGAAAGTAGCTCTTCCAGGCAGCTCAGCTGGTCTAGGAGTTCAGCAGAACTTACTGTTTATACATGCCTGGGCAATGAGGAACTGCAGGAATCTGCTCCGTTTTAGGGACTTCCTGAGGATGTTTGTTTGTTTGTTTGTTTGTTTTGTTTCTTTCCTGAATCTTGACTTGTCTCCCTTTAGAACATCATGAGTCTTAGTAAGCTTTCTTCCATGATTGAATTTTTTTTTTTTTTAATCTTAGAAGAAATTGCTGCACAACAGCCCTGGGACAGAGGGAAAGAAGGAACGTTTTCAAAACTGGCATTGATAGTTTGAACTATGTTACCATGTGCCTGATGCTGTTCTAAGCAGTTGATGTATATAACCCTTTACCCTTTAACCCTTGCAAAGCCTTGAAAACTATGCATTGGTATTATTAATGTGTAAGTAGTTAAGCTACCTCCCTGGTAGCATAACCTGAAATTGGACGAAAACTCAGTATCCTTGTTCTAAAGTCTACATGGGACCACATCATGGCATTCTAAAAGGAAGTGGGATCATCCAAACACACACACACACACACACACACACACACACACACACACACGAAGAGATCCTCTTCATTCGCTGACCACCTTGAGCTTACCTCAGTTGGTGTTTTGAGATGTGAAGAAGGCCCTTGGCAATTGGACAGTTGTTCAGATGATGACCACTGGTTGCTCTTCCAGAGAATGGGGATTTGATCTCCAACTCCCATATTGTTGCTAACAAACATCTATAACTCCAGCTCCAGGGGGATCCAACACCCTACTTCTTACCTCTGCTGACACTGTAACAATATTGTGCACAAACACACACGCAGGAAAAATACCCACACACATAAAAATAAGTAAATCTTCAGGATTGGAAAGATGGCTTGGTGGGTAAGAACACTGACTACTCTTCCAGAGGTTTTAAGTTCAACTTCCAGCAACCATACAGAGGCCCACAACCATCTATGATGAATCTAATTCCCTCTTCTGACATCTAGTCATACATACATACAGAGTACTCATATATATAAGATATGTAAATAAATAAACCTTTAAGAAATATGGATTCTCATAACCACGCCAGAATGAGAGCCTCTCAGGTAAGCTATAAGCCCATATGAATTTGAGATCCAACGTGCAAGATACTTCTGTTCAAACTGATCCCCCTCAAAATGTTTTTCTCTAGATGTTGTTTTGTCCTTCACCACATACCAGCACCTTCACAGACAAACATTCTATCAGAAAAGAATAGAATCTGTGACTGGCTCTCACTCTATTTCCACCATAGAAAAGGTGTCAAGGAATTATAAAATGATCAAAATTTCAGCTCTAACAACATATGCATGGAAGCAACACCGAACAGACTCAGCAGGTTATATTTAAATTCATATACATATAAATTCATATCAATAAGAATTAAGGAATGAGAGGCCATGTATTTGAGAGGGAGCAGGTGTGGGGACCTTGGAGGGCCTGGATGTAGAATAGAAAGGGGAGAAGTGATGTAACTGTATTGTAATTAAAAACTTGAAAAAAATGTTTTATACGTCAGCAGAAAAGGGAAGTATGACCTTTGGCCTAGAAACTGACAAGTGAAAAGTGTCTTCTCTATTGCCAAGAGTTATTCATTGCCTTCTTTTTCTTTTAATACAAAACAATGGAAGGAAATGTCTCACTGACACTCTGTAACTTCGGTCTAAAAAAGCATTTGATGCTGCCATCCCTGTACTTCTTGCATGCCAGCATAGACATGCCACAACAAACACACATCTTGGAGGGCTTCCTATAATTAAGGAGACCTCCACACAGATGCCTTCTTCAAAAAAAAATGACCATTACAAAAAATTTCCCTTCTTGTAATATAAGCCCTTTCTGTGTTCTAAGTACTTGAAAATAGATATTCCTCCATTGTGCAGATACTGTAATGATAAATGTAATTAGCATTGCTACATTTGTTATTCATTCAGAAGATATTTATATATAATAATTATTAATTATCTTATTTATTTACATTCCAAATGTTGCCCCCGCCTTTCCCTTTGCCTCTGAGAGGGTGTGCCCTGGCAGAAGGGCATCAAGTCTCTACAGGTTTAAACACATCCTCTCTCACTGAGGCCAGACAAGGCAGCCCTCTGACAGATACTTTTAAAGCTCATATTATGTCTTCAATATCTTTTTTTTTCTTTCTTTCATACTGGAGATTAAACTGAAGGCTTCATGCATGGTAGGTAAATACTCTACTACTGATTTATACCCTGAACTTTTTGGTTTTGGTCTTATTGGGGAGGGGGAGGTTGTTTTGTTTGGGATTGCTTGTTTGTTTGGTTTGGTTTGGTTTGGTTTGGTTTGGTTTGGTTTGGTTGTTGTTGTTGTCTTGCTTTTTATTCTGAGATAGTCTCATTAAGCTGCACCAGTGGGGCTAGGTTTGTTCTGTAGCCCAGGATTTAATCTTCTTCTGCCTCAGCCTCCCAGTAGCTGAGATTATAGTCAGTCGGTGTAAACTCATTGGTACAGTTCGGAAGATGTTAAAGATCAGTAGGTTTCCTAACATTAGTTTCCTAACTAACAAGCTTAAGGAATGGAATGGAGGAAATTAGAGTCCAAGATAACCATGATGTCAAGATTGGAAATATGAAATTGTTCTTTAAAAAAAAAAAAAAAACAATTTATTTTACCTCTGAGCAACAACAACATGTTTTACCATTTAACTTTATTGTCAACCTATAGGTACATTTATGTTAGAGAATCAATGAAATCCACAGGGCTGAAAGAATCCTAGATTTGACTCAAAGTACAGAAAGAGGGAAAGTCTTTAACAAACAAAGATTTGTCTCTTCTGGGTCAAATTCTAATGTTAAAGCATCCTGAACCTTTACTAACTCATCTAACTTTTCATAGCTTTGTCATTTGAGTTAATGTGAGAGAAAACACTCTTAATATGATGGGTCTATCAAAAGGATGAATAACATAATAGAAATGTATGGTGCTCAGAGCTGAGAGGACAGGTTGGTAAGTAAAGCACCTGCATACAAGCATAAGGGCCTAGTTTCAATCTAGCACTTCCATAAGAAGCCAGGGGTGGTAGTACATATCTCCAGCCTTCAGTCCTAATTTCTGGGGATAGAGACAAGTAGAACTCTGGAAGCTCACTGCTAGCCTAATTAAATTGATGAACTATCAGGTTCAGTGAAATAACTCATGTCAAAAAAAAAAAAAAAAAAGAAAGAAAAAGAAAAAAGGGCTGGTGAGATGGCTCAGCAGGTTAGAGCACCCGACTGCTCTTCCGAAGGTGATGAGTTCAAATCCCAGCAACAACATGGTGGCTTACAACCACCTGTAACAAGATCTGATGCCCTCCTATGGTGCGTCTGAAGTCAGCTACAGCATACTTATGAAGAATAATAAGAAATGAATCCTTGGACTGAAGAGACCAACCGGAGCAAGTGAGGCTGTCCAGAGCGAGCAGAGCCGAACGAGGATGGCTGGAGCTAGCAGGGCCGGAGCGAGTGGGGCCAACCTGAACAAGCGGAGCCGATAAGAGCGAGTGGGGCCGGCTGGAGCAAGCGAGGCCATAAGAGGGCAGCCATGAGCGAGTGGGGCTGGCCGGAGTGAGCGGAGGCGGCGGGAGCGAGCGGGGTCGAGCGGAGCAAACGAGTGGGGTTGACCACAACAAGGGGGAAAAAATAGGTGGAGAGGAATTTGAGGATGGTGCCTGAGGTCAACTTTTGACTTCCATATGCAGGCATTCTCATCTACAGGCACAGGTACATACATACCTGTGCGTACACCACATACACAAAGACACATATACATGCCAAAGGCAATGTGGGGTGCTCATGGAAGGGTTAAAAGCAGGATATACAGTGACAAGATCCGATTACATCATATCTTTAACATGTTGCAAAGCTGTCCAGATTTCTATTTCCTGTCAAGGGCCAGCTAACTGGTTAAATTTTACAATTCCCTTATAAAGCATCACCCAAAAGATTGAAGGCCAATCTAAGTATTGAATGGAGTTCTTCTTGGTTTGAGTTCTAGCTCAAATTACTCCTTTCCACAGTAAATGCAGTTGAAAATTTTTAGTTCAAAAAGTTTAATACAATTTCAAAATCAGCGCCTTCACCTACTCAGCTGTAAAGAGCCTCTCTTCAAGGTGCAAGTTGGAAGATTATAAAGCCAAGCATGTGGAGAATAGGGCAAATGGGAAGAGCCATGTGTGGTCAAGGCAAACAGAACAGTCTTGCACAGGTCCTCCAGCTGAATCAAAGGCACTACTCTAAAACCTGAGCGGGTGAGGAGACTTCTAGAGGGATCTCACTATTTCAGATTTCTTGTATCCTCTGTGTTAAAATCTAGGAACTTTGTTTGATTTCCTTATTACAACTTGGATGTAGAAAGGGAAAATACCATTTTAGGGAAAGGCCGTATTTCCCTTACTGGAAAATTATACATATACTCCATGTATGTATGGGGATATGCAAAAACTCTCTGGATATTTTTAGAATGCAAGTATCTTCTCAATGAATCTTGCTCATGTCAATAATTATCTGTGGTTTGTTCTCTGCTACCACCACCACCCCACCAACAGCAGCAGCACCACTGTTGGGCTAAACTACAGTACTTTTTAAAAGCTGGGCTTCTTGATGTAGTGGAGAGAACTGATTCCAAGACTTACCAAGTGTAAGTGCAGAACCCAATAAGATGGAAATGAAGAGCTCCTGGTTTCACAATCCTGAGCATCAGAGAGTTCAATCATGTACAAGGCCCTTCTGAGCAGCTTTAAGAAGCTGACTCTAAACATCTTTTGTAATTCTTAATGTGGTAGAAACTTGTGAAGGTTGGCTTACCAAGCCTGAAAACTTTCTCTCTCTCTCTCTCTCT
The DNA here is from genome assembly GCA_902729485.2 of Mus minutoides. Taxonomy (NCBI): domain Eukaryota; kingdom Metazoa; phylum Chordata; class Mammalia; order Rodentia; family Muridae; genus Mus; species Mus minutoides. The sequence goes on from LR749496.1 coordinate 4,040,922, forward strand.
CTCTCTCTCTCTCTCTCTCTCTCTCTGTGTGTGTGTGTGTGTGTGTGTGTGTGTGTGTGTGTGTGTTTCTTACATGAAAAACTGTTTAGGTAGTAAACAACCTTTACCCAATTCGGCAGGTCCAGCAATTAATTCCAAATGCTGGTTTTGACTTTTGGTAAAGGATTCTACTTTTTATATTTCAGAAACATCAACTTTATCACTCACTTAGATATTGATTTTAGGCTTTTTATATCTTCAAAGATTCTTTTTTCAAGTCATTTGCAATTTAATAAAATGACAGCAGCAAGTCATTGGTAGAATTAGAGCGCCATTATATAGAAATTGATTAGAATCTTTGTGAAAACACTTTTGAATTAGACACCAAGGACAAAGTGTCAACAGGCTCTGAAACCAGACATGGGTGTGTTTAATATTATCCAACTATTAGTAAATGGAACCTTGGAATCAGTTTAGTCAGTTTGTCCACACTTGGCTACAGAGTTCAGAAGTTACACTTCTTCCAGAGGCCCAAGTTTTAAAAGCCTTGTCCGCAAAATGGCAGCACTGTGAGACAATGTGATCTTTAGAAGCTGGCTCTAGTACGAAGTCTAGTCCAGTTAATTGAGGCAATTGTGGACTCTCTGCCTCTTCACCTCCCTATGCCAGTTCTTCTTGGACATGAGATAAGCAATTTTCTTCAACAAAATGGTCCTCCCAAAGATAGGCCCAAAACATCAGAGGCCATTTATCCATATACTGGGAACTTTATAACTGTGACAGAGAATAAAACTTTTCCATTGATTAGTTAACTATCCTGGATTCTTTGTTAAAGTAATATAACTATCATCTCACTAGCACCCCTTTTAAAATATTTCTGTAAATCCCTAATGACCCATGTAATAGTGGTGACTTCTGAATTTCTGTCTCCCCACCGTTCAAATGCTAAATACTCACATCTCATCTACTATAGATTGTTTCTATAGTATTGTTTCTACCTGTTACCATAACAATCCAGCATTTATTTCCCTAAATCTAATTACACATATTGGCACACATACTACTTTAACAAATAAATTAGTTTTACACTGAAGTAACTCCAGCCAAACAAGCATGTTAAACACTGTGTATAAAAAGCTCTTTGATAGGGCTCGGAAGAGGGTGGAATCAGTAAGGCATTTGACGTACCAGCATAAAGACTAAGTTCAAACCCTGAGATTCCACCTCACACCAGTCAGAATGGCTAAGATCAAAGATTCAGGTGACAGAAGATGCTGGCAAGGATGTGGAGAAAGAGGAACACTCACTCCTTCATTGCTGGTGGGATTGCAAGATGGTACAACCACTCTGGAAATCAGTTTGGCAGTTTCTCAGAAAACTGGACATAGTACTACCGAAAGATCCAGCAATACCTCTCCTGGGCATATACCCAGAAGATATTCCAACTGGTAACAAGGACACATGTTCCACTATGTTCATAGCAGCCTTATTTATAATAGCCAGAATCTGGAAAGAACCCAGATGTCCCTCAACAGAGGAATGGATATAGAAAATGTGGTACATTTACACAATGGAGTACTACTCAGCTATTAAAAACAATGAATTTATGAAAGTTTTGAGCAAATGGATGTATCTGGAGGATATCATCCTGAGTGAGGTAACCCAATCACAAAAGAAGTCACTTAATATGCACTCACTGATAAGCGGATATTAGCCCAGAAACCTAGAATACCCAAGATGCAATTTCCAAAACACAAGAAAATCAAGAAAGACCAACGAGTGGATACTTCATTCCTCCCTATAGAAGGGATTAAAACATACATGGAAGGAGGTGCAGAGACAAAGTTTGGAGCTAAAATGAAAGGATGGACCATCCAGTGAGTGCCCCACCCGGGTGGTCCATCACATAATCAGCCACCAAATGCAGACACTACTGCATACGCCAGCAGGATATTGCTGAAAGGACCCTGATATAGCTGTCTCCCGCGAGGCTTTGTCAGTCCCTGACAAATACAGAAGTGGATGCTCACAATCATCTATACGGTAGAACACAGGGTCCCCAATGTAGGAGCTAGAGAGAGTACCCAAGAGCTGAAGGGGTCTACAACCCTAGAGATGGAACAACAATATGAACTAATCTGAACCCCCAGAGCTCATGTCTCTAGCTGCATATGTATTAGAAGATGGCCTAGTTGGCCATTATTGGGGAAGAAAGGCCCTTGGTCTAACAATGTTTATATGCCCCAGTACAGGGGAATGCCAGGACCAAGTAGTAGGAGTGGGTGGGTAGGACAGCAGGGTGGGGGGAGGGTATAGGGGACTTATGGGATAACACTTGAAATGTAAATGAAGAAATTATCTAGTAGTAATAAACAAAAGACTAAGTTCAATCATCCAGAACCTACCTTTCAAAGGTCAGCCAGGCCCATGGCTATATCCTTGTAAAACTAATGCAAAGAAGGCAAGGACAGGCAGATTCTTGAAACAGCCTAGTCTACCTGGAGTATGCCATGTCAGATAGAGTCTCCTGACTCAAAATGCAAAGTGAACAGTAAGTATTCCAGAGTAATAACATCTGGGGTTACCCTTTGGTCTCCACACACATGGACAGCACCCCAACTACACATGCACCTAAACATGACCTTGAGTTGAGATGATTCTCCCCCTCCCCTTTAGTCCTCCACAGACAGCATCATGCATCTCACAAGACTTGGTCTCTTTCCCTGGGGATCATCTCTTGATTCTCTTTCTTCTTCATTGTTACAGAGAACACTGGTTCTTTGATATATTCCGCTGCTGGTCTGTCTTTTGTTTTGGTTTTGTTTCTTTTGTTTGTTTGTTTTCTTTTGTTGTTGTTTTTCTTTTTCAGGACAGGGTTTGTTTGTGTAACCCTGGCTGTCCTGGAACTCTCTCTGTAGATGAAGCTGGCCTTGAGCAAAATCTACCTGTCTCTGCCTCCCAAGTGCTGGGACTAAAGTCATGCACCACTATTACCTGACTGTGGGTCTGTTTTTAGCAAGCCAAGGACCCATTATCACTGATAACAGTCTTGGCTAAACTATCTCCAAGACTTTAACACCACAGATGTTATTGACCTGGGTTTTTACATTGAAAGCTGTTTTCATTGCCCCTTATCCAACCATCCACCAAAATGTCCCTAAGAAGAAGGAAATAACAAAAAAGTTTGGCTATTCTATTGATATCAAACTACCTGTTCACCACAACAGCATGACATCCTACCTTGAACCCCTACCTCCACTTCCGGAGTCTCCAGCCCAACCCCCACTCCATTGGCTCTTTTCTAATAAGGCAGAATGGTCCAAAGACAGTTTGGATTTTAAATGTAAAAAATTTTACCACACTGCACAGCCCACAAGTAAAATAAGCTCCTTTATCTATTTCATAAAATACATTCCATTTTAGCATATTTTAATCTCAATTTTCTTTTGTTTCTATAGAAACAAAGAAATCAAATCCCAGCATTTAGTGTTCACACATGTGAGTTTCAATTTATAAGATGGTCTTTCTCTATTGTTTTAATGTCTAGCAAATTCAAAAGTGCTGTTGAAGCTCAGTTATTTATCATAAAATCCATAATAAAAAAAATAACTCCAACCCCCCCAAGAAAAGTAACAATAAAGAAAATTGAACTATGTTTTATAATGTTCCTGCAACTACTAAATGCCTTGGACTGACAAAGCAGTGGGAGATGACATTTTGCTTCAGCAACCTGGTTTTATACATTGTATTTTTTTTAATGCTAGCTCCTTTATAAAATAATTATTTTGATGTACCTGATTCCTTACTTTTCAAAGCCTCTTCAAATGAAATGGAAATTACTATTGCATTAATCTCAAAGGAAATGTTCTTTAGTCAAACGTCCAGGAAAATGTTTTGAGATAAACTGTTGTAGCTGGGCAAAAAAAAAAAAAGCCCTTTCTTTTAAAGGAAACGTGTGGAGTACATAGGTAAGGATTAGTAGCAAGCATCTCCAGGAAATTTTGCAGCATGATCCGATTTGGCCTTGCAGAACAAACCTCTAACAGAGTTAAGGATGGCCCCAGCTGCCTGACCCGGAAGAGAAAACTTCGAAGGGTTAGCTGCCTGATTAAAGATTAAACGAGCGATGTGGAATCCAAAAGTGACTTTCCACGTCTAAACAGCATGCTATAGAACCTGTTCTTCCCCGCCACACCCGGACAGAGGTTCCTACACTTGAGCTTCACGCTTCTTCGTATTTTGGCAAGTAGTGTTTCTCAAATGTTTCAGCCTTGCGTCAGCAGCAACAGCTACAAATCCCAGAAACCTGTTAGGAAGGCTGGCTCTTGGGGCAGCTCTCTAGGGGCTTTGTGGTGGGAACCTTTAAAGGCAGTGCTCACAAACTCTCAGGTGGCTGTGACACGGGTTATCGCTCTGTAAAGAACACAAGAGATGCCATGGCTTTGGGGGGAGAGGAGAATCTAAACTCAGTAGAGACACACAAGTCACCCTGCAGGAAACGAAACCCTGGTGAATGCAATACAAGAGAGACGTAAATTACATAGAGGAAATAAGGGCGAGGTTAATTCAAGATGAACATTCTGGGAACTCGAAGCAAACTGGGGTGGGGGAGGGGGCAAGGAGAGGAATGTCATAAAGGTGACAGGTGACAAGTTGCCCAAGTGCTGGACTAGAAGAGATTGAGAAGACACAAGAGGCATCGGCTTGAAGATTTGAACTGGGAACTTGGAAGGCCTGATCACTGTGTTCAGTGAGCAATTAGCAAAGCTTTAAGGGGCTTGGGAGAGGAAACATAGGCAGCAGTGTAGAGGAAAGTTGGTGGGAAGTAGCCAGCCCAGGAACAGAGTACCGCTGACTCCATGAACTTGACCTTGGGGCGTGCAAGTCAGAACTGCCCGTGAACGCAAAGACCGATGAGCAGTTCCTTGGTCTTCTATTACATGTTCTTTGTTTTCCTTTCAAGACTTCCATTTCTATCCAGATTATGAGATTCGTGTTTCTAGATGCAGTTATTTATAGGCTGTAGAGCATTCTAAAGATAACAGAAACCAGTGTCAAAGCTTAGAAGGCTGTTTTCTTGTCTGCATCACGGCCACAGCGGGGACTTTTTCATGCAGTCAGAACTTGTGTAAAGACACGAATTCTGATGCCTGCAAACTGCTGTAGCCCTGGATACTCTGCATTTTGTTTAATGGCCCTAGTGGTAGTCCTTCTTAAGTCTTACATACATTGTTTGATTTATGAGATGGTCTAGTGATAAGCATGAGCTGGCCTCAAACTCATTGTAATCCTCTTGCTACTGCTCCTAATCGTTACCATTGCAGGTATGCATATTTCTAATCATCTCCACAAGTGGATTTTTTTGTAGTTGCTTTGTCTTTTGTTTTTCAAATTTTGGAGTTTCCTGGCTGTCCTGGAACTCACTCTATAGACCAGGCTGGCCTCAAACTCACAGAGATCTACCTGCCTCTGCCTTCCACAAGCTGGGTGGTAGTGGTGTACATTTTTAATTCCAGCTGGGATTTAATTAAGCAAGATGGGATTAAAGGTATGTGCCACTACCACCTAGCTCACAAGTAGATTCTTTCAAATGTGCTTAGGAACTATATTGAAAAATATATCCTAATCTAATGTTATGATAGTAGCCATTAAGAATGCTGCACTATTTTACTCTAGAGTATGAATATATTGATCTTCAAATCACCTCAAGAGCGTCAGGCATTATTTATTGTAATGCATGCTTTTTATAACAATGCGTTATGGTTGGGCTGACACACCTTCCTGCCTCCTCAGCATAGGTTGATAGTACCCTGGGCTGCATTTTCATAGTATAAGTAACCCTTCTAAACCTGCATGTTCGATCTAGCTACCCCTCTATGGGCACCAACACATGCTGTCAGTGGGTGTCAATAAAGATCCCTGACCTATGAGAAACTGTGGAGTGAAGGGTCTCAGAGACCAAAGGAAAAGCCCACGAGAGCCTGCAGACAACAAATAAATCTGCTTTCTAGATCTACAGCAGATTCACCTCTTAATTCACTCGTTTTAGTAATATGCAAGGTGATAAATTTGAAATAACATACATAAAGGGCTCCATTGATTATGAACAGAACATTGGGTGCCGACAAGCTTTTCTTAATGCATGAGAGGTTAAGAATGATCGCTTTTGATGTTAATTGGAAGAATTCTCTGTAGGGTACATGCACTCGTGACAAATGTGTTCTCAGTTAATTTCAGGGCATGGTGATTGTACGGTACACTTTTTAAAGCCAGTTTTTCTCTCATTTATCAGTCCCGTGACCCCCCAGATGTTATATTTTAACTTGTTTCACTTACAATGACTTTCTTTTAAAGAATTAGATTCAACAGAGGTTAAGGATATAACTATTTTGTTTTTCATTCAGAATAGTTGCAAAAAAAATTTTTTTTTACCAGCCAGATGTTAGCACGGTAGACTCCTACTCACACACAGCTCTACTGACATCTCCTCTCCAATGAAGTCTTCTCAGGCATCCCCTGGTGTATTTCAGGGCTTTCTCTCTGATTCTACAATTCTCTTATCCATCTCTAGTGTGTAACTTACTGTGTTACACTGAGAGACACTTATGCAGTGTTGGGCTGCTCAACTCAACCAGTAAGTCCCTGAAGAGAAAGGTCATGGTCATTTATTTATTTATTTACTTATGTTGAATAGCTGCACAATGGCTATTCATATTTCTAGGGTATACTGTGCTACCTGGATGTGTGTTTGCTATGTGTAATGATCAGACTTAAGACAAAGGTCATAGTCATTCATCCATAGCGTGTAACATGGTGTCCATCATCAGTGCTTTTATCCTGAATAAGTGACTTAATGAACAGGGAAAATAGTAGCAGCACACCAAACAAGAGTTGTGCTCTTAAGTAAGAGGCCACGTTGTTGTTGTTGAGGATGATGATGATGACAATAATAAGGAGGAAGACAGTGATGATGGTGATGGTGATGATGATGACGACAACTACAGTGGTAGGAAATTCCTCAACTCTTACTACCATATTAGGTAGGAATTCATTTTAATTTTTAATTTACTTAAATTTACTTACTTTGTGTGCCTGCATGCATGTGTGTAGGCATATGTATGCTGTAGCACCTGGATGAACATCAGAGGCCAACTAGCCAGGGTTGAGCTGATTCTCTTCTTTCATCCCGTGGGCTCCGGGGATCGACCTCAGGTCACCATCAGACTTAGTGAAAGATACTTTTACTTGCTGGGAAATATTGCTGGTCTTAGTAGGAGTTTATCCTAAGCAACATGAAAAAGAAAGAAGATGATCTCTGTGGACATTGTTAATTGTGCAACAGCTGTCTCTGTATATCATGAATTTTCTCCTGGTCACTAGAATCATTATATATTGGAGTAGCATCATGCTCAAATTTCTTTAACTGTATTTCTCTGTCTCCTTGGTTGATCAAGACAGTTGTGTAACATTCCTTTTGTCTCCTCTACATATGCAAAAGTTTCTGGGTGGAGCTTTTTTGGAAAGTTTCCCTGTAAAGAGTTGTGAGCTCAATTGGCATTTGCCAACTGATCTTCTCCCTTCTTCTTGCTTGATAATAGAAAGCTTCCAGCAACTAACATGGGAACATAAGAATGAGCATCACAGACCTTTCCATCAGTCTGTCTAGCTGTGAGTATGGGCAACATACCTAGATAAAATTGATTGAGCTTACAATTAAACCCAGAAAGGCGTTAGAGCTCAGACATGATCACTGGATTAAGATAAGGCCTAAGTATAGAGATTGTTCCACTAGGAAAAATTTATACCATATACAAACAAAATAGCTTCAACAAAGAGGACAGGGCAGTGGCCTGTAGAGACAGCTCTGAACTTTGACTCTTTGCTGAGCCTGAGGAAATCCAGGTGGAGATAGATAAGAATTTAGGAGAGAAATTATGGTGGCCCAGACCTTCGGGTAGAGGAGATAAGTAAAATAACAAGAATGGATGAGTTTGCTTAAAGATAAAGTATCAAACAAAGAATGGTCGATAGAGGGAAAAATCCTGAGAAAGGAATTTCTGGCAAGAGAAAGGGTTCCTCAAGCTGGGAGGGAAGCAGGCAGAAAGCCAGCAAGGTTTCCAAGGTTAATGTGTAATGGCAAGGGATAAAGATAACAGAAAAGGCATCACAAGGTGGGTGTGAGGGCGGGAATGAGGACTCACTGGTATCCAGAGACACAAGAAACTCAAAATCTATGAGAATATTTTTTCAAGAACTTTAAATGTGAAGGAAGGAAGGAAGAGAGAACCCCCATGTAACCACCACCACAGAGAGATCATGGGCTAATCATCCTTACTGGGCAGAGAGTCGTTGGTTTTGTTTTCTTTCTTTTTTAAAACAAACAAACAAACAAACAAACAAAAAACAAACTTCTTTGGAGAAAGGCTATGACATTTTAACATTCTACCAGATCACCAGAGCAAATGACTATTAAGTTTTCTTATACTTAATGTGTATGGGACTATCAAGTAAGACACAAGTCACGTTTTGAGCCAGCGGGCATTTTTCCAATGACTATGTATCTTTAAGACAACAGCAACCCATCTCTAATATAAGAATAAATATCAGAAGCAATGTGCTGCTACTTTGGATATAAGAGGGCATGAGTTTAGTGTATTAATTCCATAGTGATTTTATTTTGGTCTTTGCAAATATTTACTCCTTCTCACCTTCCTCTCTTTACTGGTAAAAAGCTAGATGTTAGCACTTGCCAAGGCCAACAGGACTTCCTACATGGCCTTAGCACAGCAAGGATTTCCTACCCCGCCCCCTCCCCCCTGCTCCTTCCATCTATGCCTCTGCCCTCATGAGGTCTTTCCTTTGAGCTAAATGCATATTCTGGATCTGGCCAAGGTAGCCTGGCGTTGCTCCCGTGTTAACCCAGAAGATTCTGAACGTCACGCATTACTAAGTCTACAGAAGAACACTTCTGAGGTCTCTCAGAGATTGCCTCTATTTTGATTGTAAAATATGCAACTTCGTTATTGCCATCATCTTATAATGTATTAATAGGCAGTGGTTATTTTTTAGCACTGACTATAGGTCAAATATTTTACAAGCTCGCCTTCATTTGCTTCTTCTGATAACTCTATTTCATTATCACAGATAATGAAATGACAGGTAGAAGAGTCTACATGACACATACACATCAGAGCTAGAAAGGGGAGCAGAGAGGGCAGTCTAGGGGTGTTTGATGGTACAGTCAAACTCCTACCAACTGTGAGTCACTAGTTTCCATAGTATCTTGGAAACTAAACATTTTATCATTTGATTTGGTTTTATTTATATATGTCTGTGTATTTGCTCAACTACATGTGCACCATGTGTAGATAGTTCTCATGGACACCAGAACAGGTCTTTTTAGATCCCCTGGAATTGGAGTTATAGGTAGTGGTGAGCTCCCTGTGTAAATGGCCACGTTACCGCCTTGCCTGCAAGAAACAGACATGGACACAAGAATCCCTCTACAAGCATACCTTTATTACACCATGTAGAGAAAGAGAAAGAGGCGGTAGATGGGTCCGCTTAAATACACCTCAGTGTGACCTGTGTCGTCAGGATTGGCTGACTGCTCATTACCTCAGCTTACGCCCAGGGATGGGCGGTGACTTATGTGGCTTCGTCACAAGTGAACTTGTTTGCTTGTCTCAGGTTGGGGGTGGTGACAGAATGTCAGCGCCAACTTGGAATGGCAGCAGAACCGGCTCGGGCGCGGCTCTCTACATCCCTGGTGTGGGTGTTAGGAACTACACACAGGTCATCTATAAGAATGATAAGTGATTTTAACTGCTGGGTCATCTCTCTGGACTCATGACATATACATTTAAAAATTTTTTAAATACTGCACTCTTTATAAGGGTCTAGTTTGAGTATAATTATTTTTCACTTCCTCTGACTCACACATATAGGAGACCGAGCCTCAAAAATATGTCCTAGTCATCCAACTAGGAATGGACCCAGTAGGTTAGGATTCTAGAGCAGATATGCTGCAGTGAATTTAAAGTCAGTCCTTCAAATACTTCACATTACAGCGGAATGCATGCTTGTAAGGTCTAGCCTTTAACTATTGTGACTGGATACCTATATTTTAAACTATTTTGGTTGATTGTTTTCTTTGCTTCTAACTATCTGTTTTTAAGAAATTGTTCTCCAAATATTTCTAGGTTCTTTTAGCTGTCACTAGGGATGGATCAAGGAGAACATTAAGAGCCAGGTTTGGGTGGGTCCTTTTTAGAACCAAAAACAGCCAGTTTTGCTTTCCTATTCTAAAGCTCTGAAATGCTCAGTTGCTTTCGTTCCTTCTGGTCTGCAGCCAGGAAGGAGGCATAAGGGCTCAAATACCAAACGAAAGGGTGTTCTCACAAGGTTTCTAGCCAGGCCCACAGCAGAAATATCGGAAAGCTCACGAGCAAAGCTGTGCTGAGATTTTCAGACCAAACCCAAAACCCAAAAGCACTCTTTCTCTACCCTTCTCTGTCTCAGTCTCTGTCTCTGTCTCCCTTCCTCCCCTCCCTCTCTCTCCCTCTCATATGTGTGTGTGTGTGTGTGTGTGTGTGTGTGTGTGTGTGTGTGTGTGTGTGTGTTTGAGTATTTGAAGCAAATTCTTGCTTGAACTTCACCTAAACTAACCTCTGGCTTCTTTACTCTTCCAGCGCTACCTTGGCTACTCACCCAACTCTATGCATCTATACAGGTACATCTTTTTCTGCTCAAATTAGACTGAATAGATGATTTTCTTACAAACATGCCTCAACCAGAAATGAAGTTTTTCTTCCCCAGGAGGATTTTCTTCAAGGCAATATCCCTTTTATTCTAAAATGACACTGCCCCAAATCTACATAATTATGTTCTGATCTCCCCCCACCTGCAAAGCTCTTAAACTGCTGACTTAAAGCAATGATAAAATTCTCCAACATCCATTTTTATTTATTTAATTTTTATTGTGTCTATGTAAATTTCTGTCTATTTATTTTCACGTAGTGCATTAAATTAACTCTAAGGATAACTTACTGTTCTAATTTTATCCCACCAGTTTCAGGGAAAGCTATGAACTCTCAAAATGTAATTGCCTTTCCTTTACCAACTATGAACCTATGAATTTCTATAGTTTAGTTATTAATTTCATCTACATTTATAGCTTAATTCCTTCCCAGACTGCTTGTGGTTCTACTGTCACACGATCAGCCAGTTAAAACAGAAACTACACTCATTAAATAGAATTATCTATAATATGAGAGTCCATTTAAATTAGCCGTTCAGAAGGGAGCACATTTTCAAGGAGATCAGAAAGCCAGGCTCTTGGACCAAAACAAGTAGTAAAAACCCCCAAGGAAGGTTTTGGAATGATGGACCATTTAGTTAGGAATAATCAAGAGAAGTGTTTCCTGAAGTGTGTGATAGTGAATAGCAATTGATAATCACACCCCAAAGAAAGATGATGCAGTAACTTTAGGAAGCACTGAGTTCAACAGCTCAGCCACTTTACTCTCTTTTAATCCTGTTAGGGACCTCTGGTTCTAATAACTGCATTAAGATCCAGTAAGGGAAACATAATGTGGGTAGCCTATGTGGTTACTGGACCTTAGAATACCCTTTAGGGAGCCCTAGCCTAGAACAGCCAAACCTCACTGGAGTTAAACAAACAAACAAAAAACAAAAACAAAAAAACAAAAAGACAAATGATGCTCATCTGACCATTGCACCATTGCCAAGAGTTTGCCATTGTACTTCATCTTTACAGCACCCCTACATGCTGGGTAGGAAATGCTACTCTCATTTTACAAGTGAGGGCACTGGAGTACAGTGACTTTCCAGTTGTTATTTACCTTGGCTACTTGCAAACAATAAGGAAAGATCTTTGACCCCTTGAACCAGAACCCCAGGAGACTGGATACAGACAGGTAGCTGTGTGCATGCACAAACTTGATAGATGATTTTTGTTGTAAGTTATGTTTTCAATGCAATGGAATGAGTTACTTGTATGAGTACCTTCAAGTGTGTATCCATGGGCTGTGAGTATGCCCAGTGACCCCACCCCCCAGAAGCCAGAAGGGGATTCAGTCCCCTAGAACTGGAGTTGCAGACAGATGCGAACCATTAGTGTGCATTCTGGGAACTGAACTCAAGTTCTTTACAAGAGTAGCAAGTGCTCTTGGCCACGGGACAATCTCTCCAGCATGCATGCATTCAAAAGCTGAGACTGAATCCTATATCACTACCAAATTCTTAGGCTTTCTCTCATGACCCATCACCTTAGAATGATTTCTCTGCTGCTGGGTGTTTCCAGTAGGAACTGGGAAAGTGTCAGAAGAGCCCGTTATTTGGTGCCATGACTCAAGGTAGTTCAATAACCACTAAGTAGATAGGTTAATGACACAACTCTTTATCAATAAAAGTCAATCCATCAAGTTGCATGTTGAGTTCCTATAAAATTACATATATATATATATATATATGTGTGTGTGTGTGTGTGTGTGTGTGTGTGTGTGTGTGTATCTATATATATTATAAGCATGGCTTTGAAAGCTTTTGTTCCTGTTGTCAAATGGAGGCATTGCTGTTTTCTCCAAAGAAGTCTGACCTGTAAAGGTTTGGTGACTTTTCCTTCAAAAATCTGAATTCCACAATGTTCTCAGAGATAAAAATAAGCCATTTTCTTTGGCCTTTCTAAAAATCCATGAAAACTTCCTTCTCCCCACACGACAGTGAGCTCTCCAGACCTGTCTGCCTGCCCTTTCATTCTGACTGTGAATGTTCTGGTTCAGCGCCCATTTCTGCAATAAAACTGCTTGTTTAAAAAAAAAAAAAAGTAGGTAATTATTAACCCTTTCCCATCTTCTCTCCCCGGTGACAGATAGCAATTGGACACGTTCCCAATCTGAACATGGAATCTGTCCAATTAAAGCGCCTCAAGCTTAAATTGCTTATTTCAGGAGTAGGGTGTAGATGTTTTCCCAGGCCATCACTCCATCCTATAGACATGTCTATATTCTCCATGAATCGCTGTGGGCCTTCTCCATATTGCTTTGTGAATATCATGACTCTTGTCGGTCTTAACCAATAGAATGTTCCTCTCTTGGGCCACTCAACAAGGGACAAAGGCACAGCTCACTTCTGCCTTGAACTTTGGAACAGAGCAAATGAATGCCTGAAGCTTGGGGCAATGGGTCCTTTTGCGCCAAAGTGGCCCAAGAAAATAACTTTGCCAAAAGAATGCAGAATTCAGAGAGAAACAGGCTTATCCCATTGTACACTCGGGTCAGATGCCTATGTGGGAGTATGTTGCGCATATTTGGTAAAGCTCATAGTGTTCACTGGATTGAGCCTAATGGCTTTTTGAAAGCCATTAAGGGGCCACTAAATCAATATATTTCAGGGGGTATGTATGCTAACTTAAAAACACATTGTTTTACTTATAATACATTCTTTCACCCCAGAACCCTTCAGTCTAGAAGTGTTTAGATTGGGCAGTTTACCCAGAAGGAAAGCTTTGTGGATTTGTGTTACACCTAAGGAAACCTCTGTGGAATAGATGCTATCCTTTCCAAAGACATCTTTCAATGTCGTCAGAGTAAATGCTTTCAGCTTACTCCTATCCCTTACGTGTGCCAAGAAAGAGCTAAGAATTTCTTTAAGATTAAAAAAAAAAAAAAAACACAAAACAAAACCAAACAAAGAAGTCTTTACATCATCCGTTAGCAAATGCCTCAAAACTTAGAAAGAGGAAAACTTGTACAAGGTGCGAGGCACTGAAAGAATCATGCGCATGCTTTTTGGAAGGTGAGGTTTTTCCATCTGTAAGGAGAATGCACTGTTACTGCCATATATGCTCAACACTAATGACACGATAGCAAATAAACAAAATTATTAAATTTAAATTAGATAATATTTGCCAAACTTCTTAAAGAAAAATCTAGAAACCTAGGACTAGAAAGCCATGAATCCAGAGCTACCACACTGAATCAGCTTTCTGTTACTGTGACAAAACAAAAACAAACAAACAAACCAAAAGCAAGATCTTCAAAGAAGCATAAAGAGGAAAGTTTTACCGGGGCCCCTAATCTCAGACGTTTCAGCCCATGATGACTGTGTTGTTGTCTTCGCACACAACATATCATGGAGGGAGTGTGGACTAGGGTGATGTTTCCCACTTACCCCAGGGAGGCTGCAAAGATAGACAAGAAGGGTATGGGATTCCAGTATCTCTTCCAGGGCACAACTGCAGTTACCTAAGCTCCTTCCACTAGACCCCCACCTTCTGAAATTCCACTGTATCACAAAAGTCATGAGCGAAGACACATGGGCTATGGGGAACATTGCACACTAAAAGTTTTGGCAGGTAAGACAGTAAGGCACAGAGTAAAAGTTGAGCCATGTTCTAGCATGTCCAAGATCTGTCCTTGGCATGCCTTCTCTGAAGTCTTAAGGCTCACCATCATAGCCCAGTCCTTAAGGAGTAATTCAGTAATACACACCTTTTCTGTGTCACTCATCTACTGTGGGGAATTAAGGCCTAAATGTTAGCTATGTCTATGTACTTCCTACCTTAAGTGGTAGCTTTGCCTAAAGTCTCCTTGGTCACAGCTGGGCAACTCTATTCACTCCCCTTATCCCTTATTCTCATGCCTTCCAAATGCTGCCAATCCCTAGAGCTCTTCTTCTCTGCATCCCACTAACCTGGATCCAGGCCTTAAAGCCCAATCATGAGCTCCCAACATCCACAGCAGTCTCTTAATGGACTTTACCACCCAACTACTATTCTCCAAGAAGATATATGCAGAGGCTTTTCAGCATCTACCCAGGACCATTCTTGTTCTCATGCCCAAGGCATGTAACGTGGCCTGCAGAAGAAAACTTCCATGATCTGGCCCCAGCTTGCCTTCAGTTGTATCACTCTCATCATTGTTTGCAGCTAACTTTGGGCATTCACATGTACACTACACATGCATGTACAAACATATACACAAACACAGACACACACATGTGCACACACATGCACGTGCATGCACACATACACCCACAAACACACCCACACACACATACATACTGTTGGGGATCCATCTACCTATGCTTGTGATCTCGCTGCCCCTCTTCCTAAAATGTAACCTTACCCCAAGCTTTCCCATTAAACCCACATTGATCATTTTATCCCATACTCCAAGGCTCAATATGGACACCCGCACTACTCCCACACCCCCTCTTTTGGAAATTGTTCCCTTTCATTCTATTCCTTCCTATACTGGCTAGTTTTGTGTGTCAACTTGACACAGGCTGGAGTTATCACAGAGAGAGGAGCTTCAGTTGGGGAAGTACCTCCATGAGATCTAGCTGTGGGGTATTTTCTCAATTAGTGATCAAGGGGGAAAGGCCCCTTGTAAGTGGTACCATCTCTGGGCTGGTAGTCTTGGATTCTATAAGAGAGCAGGCTGAGCAAGCCAGGGGAAGCAAGCCAGTAAAGAACATCCCTCCATGGCTTCTGCATCAGCTTCTGCTTTCTTACCTGCTTGAGTTCCAGTCCTGACTTCCTTTGAGGATGAACAGCTGTATGGAAGTGTAAGCTGAATAAACCCTTTCCTCCCCAACTTGCTTCTTGGTCATGATGTTTGTTCAGGAATAGAAACCCTGACTAAGACACCTCCCTAACCTATGAACGTCCTATGTCAAACTCCAGTGAGGGACTGCACCCATATTCTAGTATGTAACTCTCAGTTTGGGATCTTCATTGTGCACTCCAGCTCTTTGTAGTTTAAAATCACACCTAATTTAAACTTGTCTTCTAAATATCTAGCAGATGCCACGCATTTCCTAGGTGTTCTTGGTTTACTGAGCAGGGAATACAGCAGTTCAGAGCACAGGTGCTTCTCTTTCTGAAATGAACCATTGGCTGGGTTCTCATTTTCACATAAGTCTAAGAATTTCAACTTTATTTTTTGTTTAGTGTCTGTAAGTACGTGATGTGATTTGTCCTTGATTGGCACATACATATCAAAAGGCTTTGAGCTTCCTAAATGGGACTCTGATAATCCTGTAATGGCTCCTAGTTGTGAGTAAGTTCTCTACTCCTAATCTGAAAGGCACCCAGAAGGGAGGATGGTGGTGAAGGAAAGATACTATCACCGCTGAAGTACCTCCTACTCAGAAGGAACTGTGACCTCTGTTTTACACACTGATGAAATTACTTGCCTAAGGTCATGGGTTATAGGTATGCAGCTGCTATCAGAGCAGGAGCTCAGCCTTATGCAATAGAGCCTACATCCATCCCTTAGCACTAAACTGCCTTGCATAGAACGTCAATCACATTACACTTAAAGAGGAAGCATCTAGGCATACATCTGTGAAGAGTATTAAAATGTCTTGTATGTGCCTGTATTTCCCAACTCCACTCATGAAGTACTATAATGAAGTGAGTTTCATTTTTACAAATGGCGTGTGCTTGAGTTCTTTTAAAGAAAGAAACAAATAATCAAAATAAAGATATAAAAATGCTCTGCTTTGAGCACTGCTCACCACGTTAAAGGCTATGGACCATGGCCCCTGGCTCAGAGAAAGCCCAGATGAATTCCGTTTTCCATCTCCCTCATCCAGCAGAGCTGAGCTCGGCAATCCTCCTTCCATTAACTGCCCATTGTTTCTTTTACCAATGCTATCTCATTTTAATGCCATTTTTTTTATGAAGGGTAATGTTACATGCTAGAAACCGTAAAAAAAATAGAATTGGCATAAAGGAAATGTATTATTTCAGTAGTTTTATTTTTTGCCGATTACACATTTACAGGTTTGCTTAAATGGATATGTTTTATAGACAGTTCTATGCAAATATTACTTAACACTTCAGTCAGTGAGAAATTGAAATCTACAATCTACCTGCTTTTTCCACAGGACAAATTCTAAGAGGCTTACTTGGATTCTAGTTAATATTCTGTTTGTGAAAACTGTACTAGAAATTCTTATCAAGGAGAGTGGAGAAAATTATCTTAAAGGTTGAATGAATGTCATTAGCCTATTAATTTAGTTTCTAGAAATCGCACATGGCTCTCTGGTAAAACATTTATTCACCTTAATACCTTCTTCTGTTTATCACTAAGGGCCCAGAATTGTTGATGGCACTAGGGCATTGTTTTCAAAGTACATGACCACTGTGACCACATGTTCACTGGTGAATCTGAGTTCAGTTATCTGTTGATACCTACTCTATGCTTTCTGCCTCTCTCTCTCTCTCTCTCTCTCTCTCTCTCTCTCTCTCTCTCTCTGTGTGTGTGTGTGTGTGTGTGTGTGTGTGTGTGAGAGAGAGAGAGAGAGAGAGAGAGAGAGAGAAGGCACATATACACACAGAGGTCGGATTTTGATGTCGTGTTTTCTTTGATCCCTCTGCACCTTATATTTTTGAGATGGAATCTCTTTCAATAAATCTACAGCTTACAGATTCAGGTAGAATGGCTAGGCAGTAAGCTCATGGGATCCTCCAGTCTCTACCTCCTTGGCATTGAGATCTCTGATGCCCAGTGCCAAACCCAGCTTAATGTGGGTGTTGAGAATTTAATATCTAGCCCTCCTGCATATGTAAAAACTCTTTACCAACTGAGCCAACTCCCCAGAGCAATGGGTTTGCATTTCTTATTGATTTCTTGGTCCTACTACCTAACTCCTGACTAGGTGAAGTAGAAGGAGAGAAGATAGATCAGCGCATGACTGCTGGGCCCTCTGTGACTGTAGGATGACTATGGGAGCCAGAGAGCCTCCAGTTTCAGGGTAAAGACATTCAAAATGAGCTTCCCCAAAAGATTGCTCACAGGAAAAACAACAACAAACAGCAAACAAAAACAAACAGCAACAAATAGTTCAAGACAATTCCTACTGTTACCTCCCTCCCCTCAATACTCAGCTTCCCTGGAGTAAGGACCTCAAGGCACAGCCAAGGTATGAGCAGTAACTTAGAGAGTTTAGAGAGAAGACTCAACCAAGCACCTACATTATGTGGATTGAGACCATCAGGGATGGATCCCCAAAGGAAAAGCGACATTCCCTTTATTAATGCAGACATAGATTATCACCAAAACCAAAAGAAGTCAACCAAGCCTAGCAAATATCCTATCATTCTTTTTACTTCAAAGAGGATGACATTCTTTTTTTTTCCCAAAATTTTTTTATTAGATATTTTCTTAATTTACATTTCAAATGCTATCCCAAAAGTTCCCTCTACCCTCCCCCCACTCTGCTCCCCTATACACCCACTCCCACTTCTTGGCCCTGGCGTTCCCCTGTATTGGGGCATATAAAGTTTGCAATACCAAAGGGCCTCTCTTCCCAATGATGGCCGACTAGGCCAGAGGATGACATTCTTCTACTCTAACTTTAGAGCATGAGGTCTCAAGTATTAATTCTGAATAAAAAAATAATCAGAAAATTTTAATAAGAAATAGAGTAGGATTAGAGGACTGGCTCTGCAGTTAATAGCACTTTTGCTCTAGCAAAAGAGCTGGGTTCGGTTCCTAGCACTCACACCATACCTCATAACCATATGCCAGTCCAGTGTCAGGAGATCAAAGGCCTTCTTTGGACTGCATCAGGCACTAGGTATATACATGAGGCACACATATACAAACAGGCAAAACATTCATACATGTAAAATAAATAAGTCTAAAAGTATTTAAAATAGTAAGCAGTTAGATACAATATTTCTAATATGCTTCCTTTCACAATTTTCTGTCCATTTCCCATGGCCACTAAGTCAAGAGAGAAGAAAGGGATAGAAGAGAGATATCAATAATAAATTACATCAAAGAATACATCCATAATAAAGGATCAGAGAAGTAGATTTTGAATAAGCAAAACCTTAAAATCATTATATAATAACCATAAGACAGTTATTAGCCATACTCACAAATGAATAATGGTGTTAATTAGACTTTTTAAAAAAGGCTTAGGCCCATAAAGAGAATCCAAATAGCAGGTCAGAGGATCGTGTACACATAAAAATGGGCAAATGGCTTAAGGAATATATAAGTGGCATTAAAGGCAAGCGGAAAAGCATTATGGTATACAGAATGCAGAAAGCATCTCCTTCACAGTTCAAAACTTTGTGCCATTTTCTCTTCTCTTCTTCACAAACTCTTCTCTCTCCCACTGGCCAGTTCAAATGTCACCCACTTCAAGACCTTTCCTTCAAAATATTCTGTGATCTACTCAGCCAAGCCTTCTCACCCTTCACCACTAAGCTTCAAACTTGCAATAATTGCTTAAGCTTAGCATATTGACTTGATTTTACTTTGTAATAGTAACTGATTATATTTATACAGTGCTTATCACATACCAAATGTGTATATACTTATAGATATTAATTATTAGTCCAATAAACAAATACATTGTATTTTATAAATTCTATTTTGATAAATACTGTAAGTATATTGTAAGTATGAAATTATTTTATAGATCACAAATATTTCCATGTCATCCCAACAACTCTTTAGAGTTGGACTTCTGGCTTTCTTCAATTTGTCCTTCACTATTCCTGTAACATTTGAGGCTACCAGGGTTAGCTAAATGTTTATTATGTTGTCCTAGGCTTCCAAGAGTTAGCAGACTCCATGTATAAATGGAAAAAAGAGAGCAGAGTTTGTTAAAGAATTGATAAGGAGTTGGGTAGGTGGGTGGGTAGATAGGTGGGTTGAGACAGAGTTGTGGCAGGAAATTGGCAGGCTGGAGGTTTCTCCTCAAAGAAAACTTGGTTCATCCTGACTGACAGACACCCAGGAACAAAATGACCAGCACAGTTTTCCATGAAGACATCAAAGAGATGATATAGAACCATCTATCAAAAATGGTTCACAGCCTATGAATGTACTTTGCTCAGCCAGCTTCCCACTTAGGTACAAGTAGGTCACACAAAGGCAGAGCAAGTTTGCTCCTGAGGCAAAGTTTGCTTGCTTGGACAGGCCTCGGGAGCACATTTCCCTAGTTCCCACTGTGCTCCCAGCCCCCTGCCTGTTGTCTTGAAATCCTCGGGTTCTTCCTTCCTTGGGC
The DNA here is from genome assembly GCA_902729485.2 of Mus minutoides. Classification (NCBI taxonomy): domain Eukaryota; kingdom Metazoa; phylum Chordata; class Mammalia; order Rodentia; family Muridae; genus Mus; species Mus minutoides. The sequence continues at coordinate 4,060,959 of LR749496.1, forward strand.
ACAAAGAAATAATAAAAGATTCTTGAATACTATCCAGAATTTGCAGAAGCTTAGTGACTTTTCAAAACTATAAAATTTTAGGGTGGGGAGATGGTTCTAGGGAGGAAAGTGTTTGCTTCACAAACCTGAATCCCTGGAACTCATCACAAAGTGCAGAAACCATCCATAATCCCAGTCTCCCATGGTGAGGTGGGAGATGAAGGAGGAGACAGCTAACCCTGCATACTCACCAGCTAACAACAAAGATCCTGTTCCAAACAGGGTGGACGGAGTGGACCCACACCTGAGGCTGAGCTCTGACCTACACATACACCACAACAAATACCCACCCACACTTGGACCCCTAATACACACACATAGATTCTTTCGAAAACACAAATTTAGCAGACATGACATAAGAGTCCTCCTAGTATCTATCAGCCAGTAGCCGCTGCCCTCCTGATACCAGCACTAGTCAGTCCTTGCATTGGTGGTAGAACCCAGGATCCTCTCTGCCCTTGTAGTCATTCTGACAAAGCCACAAGGCCATGTGATATTTTAAGAACCAATCCAATAAAGTCAACAAGACTTTGCTGCCGATAATATACCAATTTCATGGCTTTTATGAAAGTTCATTAGCTCATGTGTGACACCGTTATTGTCTATGCCATCCAGATGCCCACCTCTGGTAGCAGCCGGCAATCACAGTAAACCAACTATTCTTGGCTTTATTGCATTGGAGATTCTGATGGTGCATAACTTTGGATGCTGTAGAATATCAAATTATGCCTCACTCTGATTAGGTTTGGAGTCAAGGAATCTACTCCATAGATTTTGAGGATATGACAAATTTACCCTTGAAAGGTCTCTCGCGCCATCAGTGGGATGTGTGCATGGATGCAGTACAGTAAGTAGAGCTATTATGTTTATACATAAAAGCACAACCTAGCTGGGGATACAGCATCATTGTAGAACACTTTTCTAGCATGTGTGAGGCCTCTGCTTCAAGCCTCAGCTCTATAAGATAAAATGTATTAAAATAAGGCACCATCCAGGCAGCCAAATAGTCACACAAGGCCGTGGGAGGGTGGGGAAATGTTGCAGAGGGTAACTGAGGGGTTGTAAATCCATTCTTGCGCAGCATCTTTTACTCTTAGAAGAGAAGCAAAATTGAGTACAATAGAGGTAAAAGCAGCTGCTCTAGTTACAGGTTCATATGTACGTATTTAACTGGAGGTTTAGGTAGCTAAGATAACTGCATTTTTCTGAATGAAAGAAACCAGAAACCTAATCCTTGTACCTCTATAGAATCACTTAATGATACTTCTCATGACACTTAATTAAAAGTCTTCAGTTAAATGGTTAACTCCATGCATATTTGGGGACATGTAAATCCATTTCATTACAAAGTGGTATAAATAACTAATTATCCTATGGAGGCATTGTCTACTGGGACAGGCATTATTGTTCATCTCTGGCCATATCACTCTGACTGTGCCCAATCTTGTCTAGTAGGCTTTATTCAATCATTATAATTTTCCAGTGCAAGTTTCTTATCCCCATAAAATCCAGTCAACATGGAAAGTAATTAGAAACATAAAGTTGTCCCAAATCAAGTGAAGTATTAAGGTAGAATAAGACTCAGGAATGCAGTGGCAGTCAGGGGAGCCCATTGCCTACATTAAGGAATTTTATTTTTTAGTAGATATTTCTGGGTTGATGATTTAGCTAAGAGGTAGTGTCTGGCACTCAAGTACAAGGCCCTGAGTTTGATCTTCACCCTTAAAATGTAAAGAAAATAGTATAAAGATTTCATATTATGACTGGACCAGCTCCATCTCTCTTAATAAATAGTGCCCATCACTTAATATATGCTCAATAAATGTTTGCCAGATAAAGACTGCATGGATTTGAAAGGCTTTGCAAGTGTGCCATCAGCTTCACTGCAATTTGAGTGTTGAAGACATCTTACAATCTAGATCTATTATTGACACATACAAACACATTTTTATTTCCAGAACTGACCAATGTTAGGAAGTATCTCATATAAAAACTTCATAGTTTAGCCTTCTTCAAGTTGATCAAGAAATGTTGTTAGTGAGTGTTCCCACGTGCAAGCGCGCATGCACACACACACACACACACACACACACACAAACACATACACACACCAAATTATTTAATGCTACATACCCTCTCACCACAATGACCTCCTACCTTTGCTCTGGCAATAGTGGTATTGTCACTCTTAGGTGACACCTGCTTTCCTGGGAACCAACAGCTTGGTATGTGCCATGCTGCAGCAGATGGCTTGAGGCATGACGTGTTAATGGCAGTGATTACTTTATGAATAGTGACAGCTGATCAGGGACATAATAAAACAATAGTGGCTGCCATCCTGGAAAAGGTGCTAAATAGGGGTGACATGCTTAGTGGGGGCTATGCTCCTGTCCTGAACCTCATTATCAAATCCAAAGGGACTCACAGCCTAGCCAGGCAGTGGCAGGCTCAAACATAGAAGAAAAAACAATTCAGCTCAAAGATATACTTCAATGTTAATTGGGAGGGGGTGCAATCTGGGTTTATTGCACGAGGTATTTGGACAAATAGCTGTGAATATGTCATATAATTATTGTCTCCCTGTATGATCTTGAGCTTAGAGGACAATCCCCACACTTCTATGCAATCTGGTTCTTTCCAGTGTTCATGAGTCACAGCCTCCACCCAGGGTAGAGAACACCATGAGGAAATCAACCTTTGCATGTAATGAATCTGAGGAGTGGCAATTTTCTGAAAAATAAATGTATCTAATTTAAATCCCTAAAAAGAAATAGCTGCAAATGGGGATTCCTTAACAGTACAGCCACTCTCAACCTTGAAGGATGAACTATGACTATTGACTGTGTTGAGCATAAGATTGGATCAGAACTTGAGAAAAGAATGGCATCAACTTAGTCATTTGAGTATTTAATTAAAGTAAAACAGTCAATGTTCCAGTGTGTTGAGTTTAAGCCTCTGATTTACCTTGTTAACAAACCTACTTAAAATAATGTTTTTAGTAAATCAAAGAAACAAAGTCTGTTATTTTGAGGAGACCTCTGTTATTTTGTTGTTTTGTTTGTTTGTTTGTTTGTTTGTTGCTTGCTCTTCTGCACAAAAAGTATCTGAATGACCTAACATAAAAGTGCTATATACAAAATATTGACTTTTTCCCTTTGATAAGGGGTAAGAGGCATATTCAAATAGCCTTCAAGAGTGATAACTATCCTCTGAGGGATAGGGGTGTTGCTCGGTGGTATAGTGACTGCTTAGCATGTATAAGGTCCTCGGTTTCAGTTACAGTTATCTCTTTCTGTCTCTGTGTCTCTCTTATTCTGTTGCTCTGTCTCTGTCTCTGTTTCTCTGTCACTATGTCTTCTCTCTCTCTCTTTCTCTCTTTCTCTCTCTCCCTTTTGTGTGTGTGTGTGTGTGTGTGTGTGTGTGTGTGTGTGTTCATGCATACCTCTCCTCCTCTGGCTCATATAAATAAGCATGTATATGTATGCAACCATGTACATAATATCTATATCCAAGTTCTGAGCAGAACAAATGAGTGTGCTACCACCACCTGGGTTCCTCTGAGCTCATGACTCAAATGTCTGCCAAGGCCAGCTAGTGTCATGCAAAATTAATAGGCATCTCTTCAGTGTTCTGTGATCTTCCACAGATATTCTCTTTATAACTCTCAGGACCAAAACTGAGTGAACAGATTATAACAAGTTCATCCCACCCATTACAGGATCTTCCTAGAGTGACTATTAGGGAGTTACTGTACTATATCTGCCCTGGAGACAAGAGAAGGCCCTGATGTATTTCAGTGATTTTACTTAACCTGGTAATTAGTTTATCTGGTTTTATAGAGATTTTACTGCTCTGAAGATGACAGGTTTTCTTTGCAAAATTACTTGTGATAGCCAGTCATTTCATTTCATTTCATTTCATGGTTTACAAAAGAGCTGATATATTTGGTAAAGGTCTTCATTTAAGAATATAGAAATAGCCCTGCCTCTCAGTATGGGAGAGCTGGTTTTGTTCACTATAGCTTTGCTATCAAATATATTTTGAGCCCATGTACAGAATGGAATTACTTTCAAGAAAAAGGCAATTTAGATGTAGGGCTGAGTCTTAGTAAGAATAAGAGTTTTGCATATAAAATGCATAGAATTGACACAATAATTCCAAATGCTTTAAAACAGTTAACACTGGATATGCAAAAAATAACAAAAAGTACCACAGGCGTGTTAATTCCTTGAGCAGAGTATTTGTTGATCATCTTCTATGTTCCTCATATGGCTCTAGGTCTTGAGGGACAGTAGCAAAACCAAAACCTAATCCTCTTCCTCCTAAAATGCACATCTAGACAAGAGGAGAGGAAAGTGAAGGGTGGATTAAAAACAAATAACTGCAAGTAGGAACAAGAATGGTGATTGGAGTTGAAAAGACTTGACCAGAGTAAGGGAAGAAGATATGTGAAAACCAAAGCAAGATTGTCCCAGAAGGCGGAATCAGCATGTATGAGGGCACTGAAGAAACAAAAAAACAGAGTTTTTTAATGTGTTCCTAGCAAGGTAAACAGATAGCTCAGGATTGCATTAAAATTTTAATTTCACTGATTCAGTGGTGTTTTAAAAAGAGAGCAGTCTCCAACTGAGTCACAGGTGCAGAGGAGTTGCTGTGTTACTTCAGCTGGGTATAAAATTTCTGTGAGACAGTAAGGAAATATGCATGGTTAGAAAATCTTGTCTTACAACTGGAGAGATGGCTCAGGACTTAAGAGCACTTGCTGATCTTGCAGAGGCCCAGGGTTCTGTCACCAGCACCCATATGGCAGTTCACAATCATCCATAACTCCAGTTTCAGGAGATCTGAGGTCTTCTCCTGGTCTCCACAAGCACTAGGGAAGCACAAGGTGCATATATATTTTTACAGGAAAAAAAATCATACATATGATATAACTCAAATTTTAAAGAAAACTTTTCTTAATATTTCTCAAACACAGATAAGACAATCTATGCACTAATTACCCCAGCAGTCACAATGAGTGTGATATAGTCAGAATGGAATGTAAGATCCAAGATAGGAAAGCTGCCTTGTTATTCTATTTCAGGAGATTAATTCATCATCATTCACTTGGTCTACCTTTTGCAGTTTGTTTCTAACTTTATAAATAGAGAATGACTATTCCTGCCAATACTACAGACTACTAGAAATTAAAAATTCTCTTTGACCTTCTTAGCTATTTTTCTCTTATCAGCTTGTTAGAGACAAAAGAACTTTAGATCTGTTATATTCCTTAATATACATGAAATGTTTACACTTTTTACATATACCTTAGAAAACATAAAACGTTGAATTTTTAAAAATATCAAATGATATTATAATGTTTATATTCTGAAATATGATTATTTCCCCCTGTGTTTTGTGGCAGTAAGAGCCTGGAAGCATTGTTATAAGTAGTGGAGACTCTTTAGTTCTCAGTGTTCCTCCCGGGGTCACCAGGTCACAATATATTTCTCCATTCCCTTGTGATAAACATTTACATTGTGTCCACCTTCCTAGTACTGCCAAAACCAGTTTCAATTATCACAGTTGTATATTGTTCCCTTTGCATAGCAAACTACTTTCCTGGTATTTGCACCTAATTTATCACTTATTATGCTAGACTGCATATCACCTTGCCTTAGCATCTCCTTCATCGAGACAAAAAGAAACACAGCTGCAAGGACACTGTCTTGATTTTCAACTCTGAGTTCAAGGACAGTTACTAGTTAAGAGCCACTTGTTACCACATGCAAAACAATTCCAGAATGAGAAGGCATCTCTTCCCTCAACACTTCCATCTCCTCTCACGTTGTAGAGGACTTTATAGGGGAACAGAGTCCAAGTAATGTTTCTCAGGGAGCCAAGAGAAAGTTGGCCCTCAAGATACCTTGTAAGAGGACTTGGTGAGCCATGAACAGAGCAGGATGGTTTCCAAGGAAGCATGGAATTCAGAGTTGTAATATAAAACAGTTATTTGGCTATAACCAATCATACTAACATATGTTAGCATGTGTTGCCAATATACTTCCTAATTAAGAACAACATAAAATCATAGGAAATCCTGTATCCTGTCTTCATAGACGCTTCATGTATCTTTAACTCCCTGGCTTTATTTCTGAAGTATAACTACAAAAAAAAAAAAAAAAAAAAAAAGACAAAAAGGTTGATTCCAAAGTTCTGTCTTGCCAACCATGAACTGCAATGTCATTAACAAGATTAATGTACATTCAAGAAGACACCACCAAGCATTTTCCTCCTTAAACAAATGCTGCCATTAAAAACTAATTTTAAAAGAAAAAAAACTTACAAGCATCCCTCTCAAAAAAAAAAAAAAAAAAAAAAAGAAAGGTCAATACCATCTCATTGGTGAGGTAGTAGCCATAACCAATATAAAACTGGGATAATTAAGGAACACTTTTCTCCCTGGCAAAGCCTGGAATGTTGGTCACCTTTGCATGTTTGTTCACATTGTTCACAGATTTCAGGATGATTGACAGATGAGGCTTGAGTTTTTCTCTTAGGCTCTCCTTAAAGTCATGCTAGTTCACCCGAGACTGTCTGAAGATGTAGTCCTGCCCCATCATCCCCTCACAAATGGACACTGCATAATTATTCTACAGATAAAGTAGAGATGTGAGACAACTGATTAAAAACTAGAAGCTGCCTGGTGCAAAGGTTTGGCGAGCTCCTTAGTTAGCTTTTCATTGCTGTGACAGACACCATGACCAAAAGCAACTTGGGGAAGAAAGAGTGTATTTTGGCTTTCAGATCACAGTCCATCACTGAGGGAAGTTGGGGCAGAAACTCAAATAGAGCAGAGCTGATGCACAGGTCATGGAGGGATGCTGCTTATTGGCTTGTTCCTTCTTAGACGACTCAGGACCACCAGCCCAGAGGTAGCACGCTCTGGGCTCGTGAGCAGGCTCCTCCACATCAATTATCAATCAAAGAAATGCAACACAGTCTTACCAATAGGCCAATCTGGCAAGGGCATTTTCTTAATTGACATTTCCTCTTCCAAACTGACACCAGCTTGCATAAAGTTAACATAAAAACTACCCAGCACAGTAGATAAAGACCAAACCTGACTTCCAACTCTAGGCTCCACCTGGCAAAAGGAGAGAATGTATTTCCTAAAGTTGTCCTCTGGACCTTCCCTTCCTTGCCACACATGTGTCTTAATACCATCATACACACACATTCATATATATATATATATGAACACACACTAAAAAAATTAGACCTGTAGAGCCCCTAGTGAGACCCTAACTTATTGTTTGGATACAGTTTTCCAACTACAGGGTCAAACTGATCTCTTCCTTCCGATCACCAGGCTGTATTTCATAGGTTTTCTTTTGTTGAAGAAAAAAAAAAAAGCAGAAAGCAGCACCACTCAGAAATATATTACACATCAAGTTTCTGCCTCTCGTTCGATTTGACTTTTATTAGCTCATGCACTGAGACAGACTCCGTAATGACCCAGTCTGCATCTGATGGCATCTTCAGACACATGTAGAGGACTTTCCAGTGGTTTGAATGCTCCTGATCTCGCTGCCCCTATTCTGAGCCCCACTTTGCTTGCCTCTTAGTCTCTCCTGCTTCCAGATCTATTTATTGCCTGTTGATCTTGGCTCCATCTCACTTTCCATTTTTCACGATTAGTTCTTTATGATGGCGCATTTCCTTTTCTTTTCCCTGTGGTGGCCGCCAGCCCAGTTGTTCACTCTGGGCCTTCCTGGTTTCCCTTTGCTAATGAGAAGCTACATCCCTGCCTGGCTGGGGCTATCCAGCTGTTTCCATTTTAAAAATGTAAACTCATCTTTATTCAGAGAGGTTCCTGGGTAAACCTGGGTAAACCTCATTGTCCCACGGAGTTGATAAGAACATCAAGGATTAAATTGTTTTCAAGAGACATATGTGAAAAGTTTGAAGTCAGGGAAGGATGATAAACAGAAAATAAAACATTATGAAAAAAAATCAATGCCCCCCCCAACATACTTCTCCTTTATATCTTAAGGCTCCTTAGCAGGTCTGGGTAATAAGTTGTTCTGAAATGTTCTATCAAGAAGTCTAGCCAGGAGGTGATGGCGCTACCCCTTTAATCCCAGCATTTGGGATGCAGGTGGATCTCTGTGAGTTCTGGCCTCATCTATAAAGTAAGTTCTAGGACAGCCAGGGTTATACATACACACACGCACACACACACCTGTCTGGAAAAACAAAAACAAACAAACAGACAGACAAACAGTCCATCCTTCCTTAGGATAGACTTTCTTAGCCTTCTTTTGCTTTCTATTTTTCCTGCTGAACATTTGTCAGCTTCCACAAAAATAGAGCAGCTAGCATCTCCAACCTGAATGGTCTGTGACTGGGTGTGTAAAAGGTGCCAAGTCAAGGCGGAGCCTGCCCAGTCTAGTTCCCATGAATCTTGGAAGGTGAGAGATAATGATAATCCCTCTTTAATCTCCAGCTAATGTCAGCAGATGAACCCTTCTTAACTCAGAGGAGGTCCCTCAAACAAAACAACCTGTTTACCCTTAATCTTGCAAATCCCCCAAATATTTCTGGTAGAAAAAATGAATATGCACCACACTCATCATTCTATCACAACAGAATGGCTAATTCTTTTTCAGGTATTATAACTGATAAAGCTGAATGGGACCTAGGGCTTATCTTCTACCCAAGCATTGTCTTAAAGATCTGGTTGACTAGACAGATGTTGACATTCTAGATCTTACAGCTCTGAGTTAAATCATAGAAGCTCTCCCTTTCTCGGAAAGCCTGTTCCCTGCCTCATGGAACATTTCCAGACAGGGTTAGGGATAGGGCTCACAGCTGTGGTGCTTGCCTTGAACGTTGGAGGTTCTAGTTCAAGCCTTCTAAATAAGTAAATTAGTAAACCAGCAAAAATTATTTCTCACCATGAACAGGGGAAGCTAATCAAATAAAGCAGTAAGAAACTACAAAACAAATGTTTTAAGTATAAAGTGTCAGATAAAAGAATATCACTCACTTCTTAGGTAAGACAAAATTTAATATTTCTATTAGAAGGAAATGGTATAGGATGGGTATCCATCACTAAAACACACATACCTACATGTATGGCATGTGACATGGGAGAACAATACATAATCTTACTTGAAGCCCATAGGAGCTTGTAAGGTAGGGATGTAGGAAGTGAGGACTCTTGGAAGACAAGATTCACACGTTTCCAAGATGTACATGTTTTCTTAGAGGTGAGCCCTGGGATCCCGTGCAGTTGGGCCTCCCACCTGCGGAGACACTGTAGAGGATTCCCTAGTCTTAAGAAAAAAAGGCAGAAAGCCTGAGGGGGAAGTTGATTTTGTCAACCCCATTTTATTCTCCAGTCTTCTCTGAAAAACAATTTCAAGGGCTAGCAAGATGGTTCAGTGGGTAAAGTCACCTGCCATCAATAGTGGCAACTTTAAGTCAGATCTATGGAACCTGCATGGTAGGATGAGACTCCTGCAAGTTGCCCTCTGACCTGTATACATTTGCTGTGATATGCCTGTGACCCCCTACAAACACACACACACACACACACACACACACACACACACTCTTGTACAAACTCACAAGGGGGAGGAGTAGGTAAAAAATATTAAAACATTTTAAATAGCAATAATTTTAAACTCTTCACAGTAAGGAAAGCCCCACCCACTTCATATCTTTTACAGGTTTCTTAGCAAGTATCTAGTAGACTGAGAACAATCTTGCAGACTTGAGATCTATCTGAAAAAGAAAATAGAAATATCTTGGATCCCAAAGAAATTAAATTGCTTAGTGGGTGATATTTTTATCCTGCCCCACCATACCTACTGCCATCCCTGAATTCTCTTGAGCCTGGTTTCTGTTGCCTGCCTGTCTTACCTGTTTGGTCTTTTCTGCCTGTTGTTTGCCTCGCAGTTTTTTTGTTTGTTTGTTTTTGTTTTTAGATATTTTCTTAATTTACATTTCAAATGCTATCCTGAAAGCTGGGCATGGTGGCACATGCCTTTAATCCCTGCACTTGGGGAGCAGGCAGATTTCTGAGTTCGAGGCCAGCCTGGTCTACAAAGTGAGTTCCAGGATAGCCAAGGCTATACAGAGAAACCCTGTCTTGAAAAACAAACAAACAAACAAACAAAAAATCTTATAGTGCCTCGCAGTTCTAACTTATGACACACCACTGAACTCTGAGACATTGTCCCTGGAACAGATCATGACCTCTGTTTTCTGTTTGTCCCTCTGGTCCCTAAAGAAATAATATCTGAGGTTTACCTTGGCCCTAGCTGACCAAAGGTCATTAGGCCAAAGATAGGTAAGATCCTGATCCCAGGGTTTGTGTAGTTTTAGTGACTGTGCATGAAGAATAATCTGAGTCTAACCTCTGTCTCTACTCCACATTCTATTACCTGGGTCTTCAGTGGAACAAAACAAGACAGGAGCCCTACATCTGTGTTGCAAGATGTCTCCAACTAGAAAGTGCAGTAGAAAAATATTGAATATAGAGGTATTTCTCAACCCTCTCTGTACTATAAACAAAAATATTCAAATTTCTATGTTTCAGAATTATTCCTAGATGTTCTAGTGTACACTTAAAGTTATATTATTTTTTGGGTTTTGTTTTGTTTTGGTTTGGTTTTGGTTTTTTGAGACAGGGTTACTCTGTATAGCCCTGGCTGTCCTGGAATTCACTCTGTAGACCAGGCTGGCCTCCAACTCAGAAATCCGCCTGCCTCTGCCTCCTGAGTGCTGGGATTAAAGGAGTGTGCCACAACGCCCGGCTTAAAGTTATATTCTTAAAAAGAGAAATGCTCCCTTTTCTAGTCAGTTCAGACTCCTCTACTGCTAACAACAAGACAACAAAGAGGTGACTGAGTGTGAGGGATGTAGAGCTTGATCTTCAGGACCTCTGCATGCACGTTCCTTGCTGTGGCCTCACCAGACCTACCAACTCTGTTTTCACCATCTTTAATTTTGTTTGATTAAAAGTAGCCCTCGGGCTCTGGGGTGATAGTTCAGTCTCTGAAACGTGTTTGCTGTACAAACATGAGGACCTGCGTTCAATGCCCCAAATCCAGGTAAAAAGCCAGACACAGTCAATCGTTAATGCTTGAACTCTTGGCACGGGCGAGAATCTCTGGGGCTCGCTGGTCAGTCTGTCTAGCTAATGTGTAATGTAAGCTTCAGGTTCAATGAGAGACTCTGCCTCAAAACTTAAAGTGGAGAGTCATTGAGGAAGACCCTGGGTAGAACACACGCACACACAAGCACACATACACACAGGAGTGAAGTATTCCCATGAATTATATACTTGTTAAGACAACAAAGCTGTCTCTAGGATAGAAAATGAATTCCGAATCCTTATCCTTATCTTATGATCAGAGGATGTGCCAACAGGCGGCATTCTCCAATGACTTCCAGTGGTGTAAGTAAAGGGTTAGAGTCATCTAGTACATCCCAAGAGTAGCTAGGCAAGATTTTAAAAAGTATGATGAGTCACCTGTTGACATAACCTAAAGTTATGAACAGTGACCAAATCGTATCAACCTTTCATGCATCGCTTCAACATTGCTCAACTGAATGTTGATTTTTGTCAATCTGTTTTAACTGAATCTCTACATTTCTTTCAGATTTGCAATTGTAGGAGAGCCAAAAGCTTAAGAAATGTTTGCCCACTTTGGAGTTTTCCCATACTTAGGAAACATTAAAATGTGAAATTAATCAAATTTCAAAAACTTAAAGAAGGAGGGGCTAAGGAAAAGGGCTCAGGTCAGTTGATAGAGCACTGGCCCAGCATCTGGGAGGCCCTGGCATCGGGGAGCACTGGCCCAGCATCTGGGAGGCCCTGGCATCTGGGAGCTCTGGCCCAGCATCTGGGAGGCCCTGGGTCTGATCCCCAGGACTATAAACCAGCACTGTCTGTTATCCCGCCATGTGTGAGGTGAAGGCAGGAGGATCCAGGTCACCCTCAGCTACACAGTGAGTTGAAGGTGAGCCAGCCTGAGCTAACTAAAACCCTGCGTCAATAAAATAAAATAAAATAAAATAAAATAAAATAAAAATAAAGAGTGTTGGAAACATGGAGAGAACAAAGGGGAGAAGGGCTGTCAAACCCACTGACAATACCTTCAAAACCTAACAACCTCAAGTTCCCATCATCTTTAGTTCAAATGCCTCAGAGCTAGCCTGTGCTATTGCCTCAACACTACACAACAAGACCATCCTCAGCAATAGCATTCACTGGATTCTCAGCCGCTATATTTGCCAGGCACTCGTGCTTGGGTGTGAGAAATCTGGTTAAGTGTTTGCAATACAGTCTCCAAGAAGGGTGATAACAAAGACATAGATACTCAAAGTAAAACTCACATGTATTCAATAAAAGAAATGAAATCATACACTCTACTTTTCTCATTGCGGAGACTTAATACCTGACAAGGAGTAGCTTCGAGGAAAAAGGTTTATTCCAGTTCACAGGACTATGAGGCAGCTGGTCACATTGCATGCACACTCTGGAAGCAGAAAGCAGCCGACAGAAAGTCACACCAGGCTCAAAAACCTCAAGGCATGTTCTGTCCACAGTGGCCCACTTCCTTCAGGGAGGTTCCCCTCCTAAATCTTCCATGACCTCCCGAAGCCACACCTGGAGCTAGAGACCAAGTCCAACCAACACGAGTGTCTGAGGGACAGCTCCCATTCAAACCAGTTTAAAACCTTTCCCACAGTGTGGGAGGCTGGTGACGTGTTCACAATTATGCTTTTCTTTAAGATGAAAATAACTCTGGGGATAGCTTTGCTACACTAATGCCAGAAAATGTTTCATGTTCCACATTCCAATTGGCATGTTCCTCAACTAACTCCCTTCTCAGTTTAACTTCCGAGCTACTCCTGGGAAACCAACTAATTCTTAATATCGGAACAAACAAAGCAGAATTAGGAAGGCACATTTCTAAGGGAGAGAAATCAGGCAACCGATTCCCAAGCTAGTTTATAGGATTTTTTTTTTTATACTTTTCACTGTTGGCATGTTCTATCACTCCCTCCCCCTCTTTCATGGGTGGTCTCTAATTAAATAATCCCAGGTACCTGGCAACCAGAGTGTCCCTTGAGAACTGCTTCCCAGGTGTCTGTAATAAGTCTCACTCTTTAAATTCACCATGATTTTTGATGCCCCTCTTCACGTTCTTCAAACAGCAACAGACTGAAAGACTCTTACCCTTTGATCTGAGAGGAGGACTCTGGCTCATATCGGAAGCCATATCTGGGCTCAGCAGCCTCTTTTGTACCCTTGGTCACTTACCCTGCTCCCTGAGAAACAGGGAGAGCAATGAAAATTTGAAAGTTACGGTTCATAGTATATCTGCAAATCATGAGAGATGGTCTTGTCCACCCAGTTCCAATAAGAGGGCCAAGTACTTTTTTTTTTCTACTTCTACTGAAACTTTGGTAGGCTCTCCGCACTGGAATGGTTATTTCTAAATCTTAAATTTATTAAAGTAGCAATCGCATCATTTAAGAAACATGTTTCTTCCATATATACTCCGTTCTTGTTGTTTCAAACGGATGTTTATTAATCTTCCAAAAGTGGTAAGACCCAACCTGTCTCATAAAGACGTTAGGCAAGATGCCAGGCATGGTGGTGCACCCTTAATCCTAGAAAGAGCAATCAGACCTCTGTATGTTTGAGGACAGCATAGTCTAAGTAATTATTTCCAGCCCAAACAGGACTATAGAGTAATACTCTATCAAAAAAAAAAAAAAAAAAAAAAAAAAAAAAAAAAAAAAAAAAAAAAAAAAAAAAAAAAAAAAAAAAAAAAAAAAAAAAAAAAAAAAAAAAAAAAAAAAAAAAAAACCCAAAAAACCCAACACCAACAAAATAATACAAAACAAAACAAAAAATGAAGAAAATAACAAAAGAACAAGAAGATACATAAGAACAGATGAGATCTCTACCCAGTGAACTGCCCTGAGTGTCTTGAAAGCTACTCTTAGAAGAATAATTTTATAATTAGATTAGGTCTAATTACATAAGTGTCTAGAAATAAACAATTTCCATTTGAAATCACTGGTTACTGTGTATCTGATTGGCATGGAGTTTAAATTCAAAGACGCTAAACTAGTTTTATCATGTAGAGTAGGAGACCGAATAAACTCCAGGGACTACTCAGTTCGCTCTTTTGTTTCTTGTCCTAACAGGTTTACTGCCACCTCTGTCCCTTTCCCCATAGCCCATATCTGAAATGTACTAAGTGTAAAAACCTATGGGGACCCTAGTAAACATGAGACAAGAAGGGAGAGTCTCCAGGAATGAGAAGAGCAAGCTACAGCTTCAGGAGATCTGCATATAGAGTAATACATAGGAAATGAGAGTCTTCCATTCTTTTATGTACAGACTTGTGCACATGTGAGTGCATGCGTGTATGTATTCATATACATCCCAAGAGCTCTCTCACATAGGAATTTAAAATGTTGTAGAACAGAGGTAAATAAAAAAATAACTAAAATCAGAGTCAGTGAACTAGATCCCAATCTATACCTACCACTCAGCATCCATGTCCTCTGAGCAAAACCCTCCCCTTCCCCTTTTTCTCAGAGCACAGCTGTCAACACCAAATAACATAATGCATAGGAGGTACCATGTTTGGTATATACTAGCTACTCAGTAAAAGGCAAAGAATTTATTATTTCCATTACTAATATAGAGGGCCTGGGATGCAGGTAACAGGCTAACTTGAAATCAGCCACTCAGGTTCTGTATACATCATGTCAGAGTAAGCATGTGTGACTTGGGATCAGTCCATGACACCAGTGTCACTATTCTGAAACGTCTTGTCCGGAGCAGACCTTTTCCAAGGCTTATTTATGGTATCATCATCCACCTTGCCCTCTTCCTACATACCATCATAACATACACACACACACACACACACACACACACACACACACACACAGACCACAGCATTTACTATTTAATTGCTTAAAGTTGGTAGAGCTAAATATAGTCCTGTCCCTCCAACCAGCAACTCTAGAAAGGACCTCAATTGCCTTGACTTACTCCCTACCAAAACTTGACTTCCAGCCTTGTGAAAAAAAACAAGAACTAAGAACACTCTATGACAGAATGTTTCTCAGCGGACACCTTGTCTACTGTTGGGAAGGGTCTTATACTAGCACTCAATCCTTGCTTCAATTACACCCCTCGTAGAGAAACCTGAGTCCTGCTCCTCATGACTTCTGAGCCAGAATGACTCTGAGATTACCACTTTGAAAACGAGGAAAGCAGACTTCAGCCCAGTTACCAAGCAGACAGTATTGGAAAGAGGGCTCTTAGTCTTTCTCCGCAGAGGCAGGGTTAGGGAAAGGAATTGTGGCAGACCCCATTAGCAGGAACGGTACGCTAATTATGTAAATTCTAGACTGTGAACTGAGAAGCCATCCTCCACACCAACAGAGCGTCCTCTCCTCCCAATGCCATGCCCTTCCATACAGGGGACTCGGCCCAGGAAATGCCTGTCTGGGGTAAATCACAGAGCACTGCCCTGCTATGGAACTTCTAGGCCAGAATATACTGCAAACGACTCATGTCATTCTTGAAAAATCTACCAGCACATATTCATAAGCTGTTTCTCTCCTAGTTCTTAGGTGACCTTTAGGGTTCGAAAGTATTCCTTTGTGTTACGGCAAACACAAACTAGTCTGCAAGCATCATTCAGAGAGCTGAAAGATTCTATTAATCGCGTGTTTTCATTGTTATCAAGAAGAGGAAACAGGGATGCCTTTGTGTTTTGGATGACCACATGCTCTAACCAGTGGCCCACAGTGCTGGCAATTGCCTTTTGAGTTGTAGGCAACTCGTGTACCCTGGGGCTTCAATGTCGCTTGTTTTCAGATGTGAAAGGCAAAGTGTGTCTCCTGGATACAAACTGAAGGAGGTTCCTGTCCATGATCTGAAGAGTTTATTCTGAAGAGTACTTTCATACAATCATTAATAAATGTGGTCTTCCAGATTAAAGGAGTCAAGTCAACAGGTCCATGGGGACTCCCCTTATACACACATACCAGAATTCTGAACACTAATATGCAGTCCAAAGGGAAAGAAATGTGTCTACACTATATAAAAAGAGGAAGAAAAAGAGGAGGAGAAAGAGGAGGAGGAGGAAGAGGAGGAGGAGGAAGAGGAGGAGGAGCAGCAGCAAACCAATTAATTGAGTGATAACATTCTGTGTACCTACTATGTGTGGGGCATGAAGAGCAGAGACTTGAAGAAAGAATTAAGATTTAGCTTCTGTCTCCCAAGTGTTTAAATTCTTCTGGAAGAGAATGAAACCAAGTCCAGAAATAACTAGAGAACATGCTCAATGCAGTAAGTCACCAACAGGGAACAAGATTAGAGAACCAAAGTTAACTCCCTGGACCAAGAAGCATTCAAGGATAGGCCTTAAAAAAATCAGGAAAAAGTCAACCTCAAAAGACAGCTGAGTTTGGTTATGGGGGGTGTATGCCTGTGATACTCATCCCTACTCAGGAGACAGATGAGGGTAGACCTCTGTGTGAGTTTAAGGCCAGCTTGCTCTACAAGTTCCATGACAGTCAGGGCTGCACAGATAAACCCTGTTTTAGAGATAGATAGATAGATACATACATACATACATACATACATACATACATACATGAATAAGCATCCAGGTTGAAAAACTGAAGATGAGCTAAGAGCAGGAAGTGGAGAGGGGAGAGGTATAATAAGTTTTGTAGAAAGTGAGCAATGCGGAGACTCAGATTAAAGACAAAAATACATTTCTAATAAATCCATGGTACATGAGAATATAAAAAATACACTTAACCCAAGGAGCTGAAGGGGTCTTCAACCCTATAGGTGGAAGAATAACATGAACTAAATAGTACCCCCAGAGCTCATGTCTCTAGCTGCATGTATAGAAGAAGTAGGGCTAGTTCGCTATCACTGGGAAGAGAAGCCCCTTGGTCATGCAGACTTTATATGCTCCAGTACAGGGGAATGCCAGGGCCAAGATATGGGAGTGGGTGGGTAGGGGAGCAGGGCGGGAATGGGGGAGGGTAAAGGGAACTTTCTGGATAACATTTGAAATGTAAATGAAGAAAATATCTAATAAAAATTGAAAAAAAAATACACTTAGTAGAGATACTTTGCAGAACAGCTAAGTTTAAACTCACCTGTCTGTAAACATACTTAAAATACCTAAAAACCTCCCACCAAGCAAAACAATCTAACACAAAGCCCATTTTATAATGATGTACTGACCAGCTCCTGTCTGAATGTATTGAAGACCAGTATCCAAAATACACTGGCCGCACAGAACACTGCGGAGCGTTTAGTGATTTCCAGCCAGTAGCACGTGGCTGGCAGAGATGTGGCTCATTATGGTGGGCCAGCATTCTGATAGAGAATATGACACAATCATGAGCCTGGGTGGAGACTAAAGTTCAAAACTGAAGGCTCACTTTGGACCGAAGGCTACTGCTTTCCTACCACCGAGGCATCAAAAATGTGGAAGTAACGCCAGACAGGGTGGGGCAAAACTGAAGTCTTTGCTACTCAAGAGGCTGAAGCAGGAGCAGCAAAAGTTCAAGACTGGCTGGTGCTGAAGAAAGTGTTCAAGGGCAGAGGGGGATCTTACTCAGACCTTGTTGAGAAGTTACTCATAGTGAGCTAATAGGTTTTTAATATTCATGAATGTGGTGTGAAGGAAAAAAAAACTATGAAGATATTTTGAATAATAATAATTGCAAATAAAACTTCAAAAATGTAAAAGGTAGCTGGGGATTCAGCCATCTTAGTAGTAAATATTGTGCATTAAATAAGAAAAATATTGTGCATTAAACCTTTAGTTAAAGACCATCTATTTAAAGCACAGCATATCTAGTAGTAGCATCAGTCCTCAGTAGAACAAATAGATAAAAAGAAAAAATATATATACATTAAACTTGTATACAAAGCAAGGCATATCTGGTTAATATTAGAGATTACAAGAAAAATAAATTGTAGATGTAATGCAAAGAAGAGGGAGAGAAGGAGGGGGAGAAGGAAAAAGAGGAGGAAGAGGAGGAGGAGGAGGAGGAAGAGGAGGAGGAGGAGGAGAAGAAGAAGAAGAAGAAGAAGAAGAAGAAGAAGAAGAAGAAGAAGAAGAAGAAGAAGAAGAAGAAGAAGAAGAAGAAGAAAAAGAAGAAGAAGAAGTCAACTGATTGCAGAACACACTGGATCCTGGACATTTTGGAACTCTGAAATAACATGATCATAGAAGAAACCAGGAGAGGTAACACATGGAACAGAGACCCAAATTATAGATGAGGCTACAGACTTCTCACTTCTCCATTTGACAGACATTGCTTGTGTACCATCATGTGGAAGCACTAGCCATGACCTGATATATTCTAGTTCATATTCACACGCTCAGAGAAGATGAATGGCAAAAGAAAAATCAGTAAGATATGAGAACTTACTGCGTGTACAATGGAGGAAGGGGTAGACACCCCACCCCACCCCAAAATAAACCAACTACCAACTAATCCTTCCCCCCACCCCCACCCCCAAAAACAAACAAACAAACAAACAAACACCAAACAAACCAAAGCACACCAGCAAACAGTGAAGGAATAGGGAAATTGATGACCAGATCAAAGAAATTCCTTAGAAGAAATAACCCAGGGCAGGTTCTCAGTGGAGACAGAGTAAGCCAGGATTGATGCAGGTGTGACTCTGCCTTTTCCTGCAAGGAATCATAGCTGCCAGGTGGAAGAGAAACAGGGCATCTGACAAACAACAAGGCAGAAGGAAAGGCCAAGGTCAGAAAGAATCAGATCAAAGTAGATGGGCCGAAGGGAGAGAGGGAAAGGCAGCGTCAAGGGAGAGCCGACCTGTTTTGAATGTTCTAAAGAACGTAAATAGATGCACAGTGAGACATTTCAATTTTCAGATGATCTCTGATGAATGTGGAAACTTCCAGGAAACAGTCCAGGGCTAGGGAGATGGCTCATCTGAGAAAGCACTTGGCCTCACCAGGATGAAGGCCTGAGTTTGAGCCCCAGAACCCCTGTGGAAAGCTACCAGTGATTGTGGGCACTTGGAATTCTAGCACTGGAGGTAGAGACGCACAGATGTTTGGAGCTCACCGACTATCCAGCTTAGCTTACTAGGCAAGTTCCAAGCCAGAAAGAGACCTCATCTAAAAAAGAAAGAAAGAAAGAAAGAAAGAAAGAAAGAAAGAAAGAAAGAAAGAAAGAAAGAAAGAAAGAAAAGAGGGATAGCACAGGAGGTTAACCTCTGACCTTAACAGCTACACACAGAGCCATGCATCTGCAAAGACATGCTTAGCCTTTATATATGCATGCATACACACATGCACCCACAAATCCATATGGAAGTGTTCACAGTGTTGATGTCCATCCAGAAAGACTCACATCAGCTGATCAATCTTAGAAGAGGCTAGAACTGAGAAAGGGTTTTTCTCTTTCCCAGTAAGACCTACCAAATTGCAACCACCTTTACAGAAAGGGGCTGCAGAAATAGCATCAGCAGCAAAGGAGTTGAGTTTGTAGGTCACTGTGTACTGCTCAGAGGTACCAAGGCTCCCTTGACTAAGGTTGCCACTTGCTCCCTGTTTCTGGATTTGTGAATAACTCAAATTGGTGGATTCTGTTTCCCCATCCTGTCTTTGTGTGTCTCTATGTGTGTGTCTCTCTGCCTCTCTGTGTCTCCCAGTCTCTCTGTCTCTCAGTTGCTCTCTGTCTCTCAGACATTTCCGACACACACACACACACACACACACACACACACACACCCTCCTGCTGTCTCCCACCCCTACAATCGTTAGACTTTATGTCTTCCTGAAGCAGAACTTTAACTGGGCATATTTTAGTGTATCCACCGTGACACATCACTCTGCAGGTGGCCCTTCGGTGAAGGACATGTATGAAACTTTGAGTGGAATTAACACTGCTAAACTGAGTTTGAAACTGCAAGAGGAAGTGCCCTGGGATTTACCAAAATAGTCTGGGAGTTGAAAAATTACAATCCAGGTGCCTGGCTTTTTCAGGTTGCTCCCCTCCCTCCACTCCCATGCACGGCTGCCTGCAAGCTTATTTACAGAGTCAATTAACGAAAGATAACCTCCCATTGTGTAACCATCAATAAATCAATCGTGTTAATACTATCTTGGAATGTCCCCCCACTATTGACGTTCATATTGTTTACATTAGACACTTGAGAAAGCCAGAGCCCTTGAGTCGGCTTGTTCCAAGTTAATGGATTCTGGAGTAGCCATTACTACATATTACTTTCTTTACAAAATATTTGAAGTTGCTCTGGGGCTCACCTGCCTTATCCATGCTGGCAGGGCGCCCTCCTCCCAAGCAGCAGGATCCAATCTCTGCCACAGAGAGCCTCGTGACTACTTAGGAGGGCAAACATTTATGAGCAGTCATAGAGCAGTCACTTAGGGTACACCTACTTCTTTGTGATGAGAATAATGTATTTCCACCCAGCCCAGCCCCCCACTGTCAGCCACCCTCAACGATCTGGGGAATCAAATTAATCTTCAATTATGGGAAAGAATCTTAGCAGCTAACACAGCTCAAGTTACCAAGTCACTTACAATTGTGAGCCCCTCATACAGAGAGCACCCCAAACGCGGGGCTTTTCATAATTTCTCTCCCTCCCCAATAAACTGAGGGAACTCTTTCCAACCCTGCGATCATTTCTACGTGGGGGAATCTTGAAAACATTGTTGATTAGCTTTGAAAGTGAATGCGAAATAAATCTTTGTGCATAATGCCTACAGTCTGAACTTTGTCACTCCAGGTATAAAGTCGGGTCTAATGTTTTGTTTTCTGTTTAGTACTTCCGCTCTAATGACACCAGAAAGACTTAAAGAACAGGTTTTTCTCTTAGCAGGGACACTCCTAGGCTTTCTGGCCAAGGGAGTTTGCAAAGGCAAGAAATGTGCAGGATTAGAAAGGAAGGAGGGGGAGGGAAACCCGGTGGTGCAGTGTCTGAAGTTTCAGATTTCAGAGCTGGCTGCAGACCTGGGCAAAGTTCACTGCTCCCTCTTCGAGACATGGTACATACTTTTCAAGTTTCCACTTGCTTCTTAGAGAGAATGTGGCCTGGGAGTTGAGGTTGCTAAGGCCGAGTGGAGCCAATTTAAGCAAGCATTCCTTTCCTAAAAGACAGGTTGCCTCGCTGCTGTTATTTCACTGCAAATACCAGAAAGTCTCGATCCTCTGCACTCTAAGCAAATACTTGAGCTGCAACATTGAAGCCATCTTTCTTCTACTGTGGGAAAACAGCTATGCCCCTCCCTGGCTCTTCTCTCCTCATGCCTTGACAAAGTGGAATATTAACCTACCTTGTTGCTCATCCTCTTATCAAACACTGGCTTTCATTTTTCTCTTGCTAAGGATGGGTAGTTACGCTACCCATGACGACTGGATTATAAAAGAATGCTCTCGTTGTTCCTAGTCTTGTCTTGTCTTTTAACTTTCATGATATATCTGTCTTCTGAAAGGTGTTTTTTAAAAGGGTGAAGAAAATAGACAGGACTTAGAAAAGGAAAACAGACCAAATCACTGTCTCTTCTAGTTCCTACTGTGACCCTAAACTGAACACGAGTGACCTTAGAACTTGCATACCAATACGTGTATGCCTTAAACTTGTTTGTACAATAGAGCTGTTGATTCTCTTCCAAACTATAGAGGATTTTCAAGGGTTTTTTGTTTTTGTTTTTGTTTTTGTTTTTTTTTTTTTGGTTTTTTGAGACAGGGTTTCTCTTTATAGCCCTGGCTGACCTGGAATTCACTTTGTAGACCAGGCTGGCCTCGAACTCAGAAATCTACCTGCCTCTGCCTCCTGAGTGCTGGGATTAAAGGCATGCACCACCATGCCTGGCAAGGTTTTTTTTTTTTTTTTTTAATGAATCAATAGATATTAGTATTTGTGTTTTACAGGAGAAAGTAAATTAAGTTTCCAAATTTATAGATATAATATTTTGCATAAAAATTTGCATCAGTTGAGCATTTAAGTCCATACCATCATACAACTTCATATTACACTCTGAAAAGTATTTTTATATGGAGAGAGTACACTTGTGTTCAGGGCAGTACATACTAAATTGGAAATTTAGACAGTCAGGAGACTATCCTCTTTACTTAAAATGTCATTGTTTCTCTGCAACCCGGAAACACCCATCTTTTAGTCAAACTAGAAAATGGTGAAGAGACCACGCATATGCTTTGACCCTTCAAAAAGCACATGGACCCTTGAAGTGTATGAAGTGATGAGCTAGAAGGTGGATACCCCTTCCTGGGGTGCTTTGCATGGTTTCTTTCTCCACCTTAACTTCCTACACACTGCTCTTACCTGTGTCTCTTCTTGCTAACACTTGGTTTTCCTTGCATGTTGTCATTTTGCTTTCTGCTTTGCTTGTGTCAAATGCCCCATGCCACCACTTCCGTATATCCCATGTGACAAACACTCATCCACCATCAGCTCATGTCTCCCTCCACATTGCTTTAGGCTCCTAAAAGCACTTTCTGGAATCATCTGCTCATGTGGCTATCCAGGCATTTAAACATCTACATCAATACTAGAGGAGTTCATTTTCTCACTGGCTAGGGCTTTTGTATATAGAAAGTCTGAGACTGACATTGTTTGAGATTCCTATATGTAAACATAAACATGATTTTACATATAGGCTTGGCTTGACTAGCTGATATTTCTTAATGTTCTCTGAGAGCATGCATCATCATGGTAATACTCCAGCCATTGTACAGCTCCACATGGAAATAGTACAGAAATACTCCTGAAAGTGGGAAGGAACGATTCATGTCCACCTGGCCTTTCTGACCTCCCTCACAACACCCCCACCCCCGTCCCCAATAAGGTCCTACTTAGAGACAAGCTAAGAAGGTGGTAAGGAGAGTTTCTATGTCATCTGCCCCTTTGCTTCCTCATCTGAAAGATGGAAATGACCGTATGAAAAGCCTTATGGGCCGTTTCTGCTGGTTGCTGACTCCTGTAGTGTGTACTGCTCCTGGACATTGGTATTATCATTCCAGCTAGATAACAGAAATGGATGCACTTGGTCAAAAATCAAAGGAAAGGTAAACTTGCTTGGGTAATGGATGAGACCAATCCAGCACAAGTAATATAAGACACCCACAAGAAAGGGGGCACAGGAGAAATGGGGAGCTACTCGTGTTGATTCTACACTGACTGGTCTCTTCCCAAGGCTTGCCACGAATCGGGTTGGGCTTGAAATGCCCACAACATTGGTCATGTGACATCCAGGCACAACCACAAATCATTCCTCAGGCTAATCACGGCCTAAGAAGTGGCTGCAACCTGAAGAGAGGGTGCTGTCCACGGTTAATGCATTTAACTGAACACATTTCCCTTTACAATGCAAAGATCGCTAGAAATCACATGTGCTCATGAAAAGACAGAAAGTTAAAGTAGAATTATAAGCAGGCAGTATCTGCATAAGGCCCTGTAGTTAATAATGTACTTGAGACAAAGGAGAAGAGCCAAGATTGAGTAGAAACTCCTTCTCCTTTTTACCTGAGCCACACTAATAGTATATGGCTAGAACCACGGTGCTGTTTCTTCTCAAGTTTCAAAGCAGGTGAGTGTCAGGATTGAAGCACTCGACAGTAACTTAAGGAGATTGATAGTCACTAATAAATGGAAGCATCTCAGTACATCTGTTATACCAGCACATGGAAAGAAGGAGTTCTTTCAGTAAAATACACACACTGCTCTAATTTTTATGTGAAGTGTCTTCCTGTCCCCTACAGGTCCACATCCTAATGGCTTGAGCCTGCTCTTTGTAGTGCTACTGGGAAACAGAGGCCCTTTAGTAGGTTTGGCCCAATGGGAGGAAGCCAGGTCATGGAGAGTGTGCCTTTGAATGGGATCCTGGGATTCTCAGCTCACTGATGTGCTTCACCTCTCCCCTCCACGCTCCCCTGCTCTCTAATTATTGTTTCCTCTCCTTCCTGGTCATCAATATATAGGCAGCTTCCTCCAGCACATAATATACCCTACCATAATATACTGTTCACTACAGAGTATGTGCTGAACCTTCTGAGCCAAGATAAATTTTCCTTATAAGTTGCTATCCTCAGGTATTTTGTGATAACAATAAACAATTGAGCAACACACATGTCTATACGGCCTCTCGGGGACAAGACCAAGGCCAACCATAATGATGATGACAGTGACAAAGATGTCCCCTGTTCTCAGGATTTTATATACACTCACTTACTGAATCTTGAGGATACCTTTAGATATCTGGTTCTATTCTTACTCTTATATTTGGATGAGTTGCTGGATGCAGAATGGTGCTAATTGTCCCAGGTTCATAGAGTAGACAGAACATGGCAGAGGAGGTAAGTTACAGAGAGCAGGCATGGAATCTGCCTTTTACCCTTCTGCTCCCAAGAGGGGAAAAGGAAGAAACTAGTAATTCCATTGGAATTACTCTAATTGCTACAGTATTTTAGCTTCAGTATTCTATTGGAAGCGGTTTCTTTGACTCTTCTTATATTGCACACTAGCCTTAAAGAGAAGAATAATTTTTACCTTTGTGTGGGATAATGAAATTACTCAGACATGCAGGTGTTTGGCTCCAAGGCTTATGACCTGAGTTCCATCCCTAGGAGAGAATCATCTCCAGCAAACTTCCTTTGACTATCACAGGCTTACTGTAGTAAGAATGTACTCTCTATCATACATAGATAAATAGATAGATAGATGATGGATAGATAGATAAATAGATAGATAGATAGATAGATAGATAGATAGATAGATAGATAGCAGATGATAGAGATGGATGATAGGTAGGTATCAATGTAATGCAAATAATGATGATCATCCTCTTCTGTTTGATAGCCCATTATATATAAAGTACTTTATAAAGCTTATCTCTTTATGTGATTGGCTGGATTAGAATAAATGTCAAACTTTCAAATGGCCAGGGGAAAAAACTCAAAAGCAAATAATATTATACAACACTTGAAATTAGGAAACTCAAATATGAGTATCCATGAATAAAGTTTTGTTGAAATAGAGTCAGACTTCATATACATATTACTTATGTCTTGAGTGCAACTAACTTCTAGGCCAAATTAAGTAATTACAACACAGACTTCTATGTCCAGTGAAACCTAGAATATTTGCTCTCTGGTGAGTTATACTAAATGTTTGCTGCTTTAAACAGTTGTAGGTCGTTCTCATGCATGCTCTTTACTAAAATGCTGTGAGTGTGTGTGTGTGTGTGTGTGTGTGTGTGTGTGTGTGTAAGGGTATGTGGTTGTATGTCTGGTCTTTGTGTGTGCATGTGTGTATAAGTGTAGACGGCAGAGTTCTTGTCTAGTGGGTGTTTGTTTATTTGTTTGTTTTTTGTTTTTCGAGACAGGGTTTCTCTGTGTAGTCCTGGCTGTCCTGGAACTCACTCTGTAGCTCAGGCTGGCCTCGAACTCAGAAATCTGGCTGCCTCTGCCTTCCGAGTGCTGGGATTAAACGCATGTGCCACCACTGCCCGGCTCTCCTCTAGTGTTTCTCTCAGTTGCTGTCCAGCTTGTTGTTCTGAATCAGGGTCCCTCTCTTGGCCTGCAGCTCGTCAGCTTGGGCAGACTGGCTGTTAGTACACTCCAGCAGTCTACACGCTTCTACCTCCTCAATGCTGAAGCTACCCATGTGCTCCACCTGTCACCATGCCCAGCTTTTTCATAATGGAGTTCTGAGAAGTGAACTCAGGTCCTCTTACCTTCATCATAAGCACTTTGCCAACTGGGCCATCTCTCTACCACAACCACCCCTAATCCCCAACAAATACTGTCCCACCCAGGGGTCCATCCCATAAAACATAGACACTATTGCATACGCCAGCAAAATAGTGCTGAAAGGTCCCTGATATAGCTGTCTCGTGGGATGCTATACCAGTGCCTGGCAAACACAGAAGTGGATGCTCACAGTCAGCTATTAGGGTTCCCAAGGATGGAGCTAGAGAAAAGTACCCAAGGAGCTAAAGGGGTCTTCAACCCTATAGGTGGAAGAACAACATGAACTAACTAGTATCCCCAGAGCTCATGTCTCTAGCTGCATATATAGAAGAAGATGGCCTAGTTGGCCATCATTGGGAAGAGAGGCCCCTTGGCCATGCAAACTTTATATGTCCCCAGTACAGGGGAACGCCAGGGCCAATATGTGGGAGTGGGTGGGTAGGAGAGCAGGGCGGGGAATGGGGGAGGGTTTAGGGGACTTTCGGGATAACACTTGAAATGTAAATGAAGAAAATATCTAATAAAAATTGGGAAAAAAAAGAATACTGGCCAATATGAAAGCACCATAAAAAAAGAAATTATGAATAAATAGTGGTTCTTCAAAAAAAAAAAAAAAACTATATCAAAGTAGGGGAGAGGCATAGAACAAAAGTCCCCAAAATGCAGCACAAAATGACCACCGTCCCTTTCCTTGGCCACACTTATGCTTGGGTTAGGTATGGCTTTGTTTGAGACAAAGGAATGCTCTAGTAGCCTAGGCTGGCCTAGAACTCTCAGTGTGTTTGCCTTAGCTTCTATAGTGCTTGGTTCAGTTAGCTTTTATTTTCCTTAAATGGAACTAAAGTATGTCCTCTTGGAGATTAACTCTGAAGTACCTTGGCTGTAATCCAAGTATATTCTCCAGTAGAGTCTAAGTCCACAGAAAGAGACCAGATTTTGTTTCTCTGTTTAAACTTTCTATAAACAGATTCATCAAATGGAAGTCTCAGAAGCATCCTCTGTAAGCTGTCTGCAGCAAACACACTCGTAGGACATGGGGTAAATTCCACAGCTGAGTTCTTGTCTGATGAGTCTCTTTAAAGAGAAGCAGTCTACTTGGTAGTGGCTGAGTTCCTGGCCTTTTAAACCTCACCTACAGTTGCTCTGTATTCCTAAGACTGTCTTTTTCATACATAACACTTACCACTGTAAGCATGCATCTCAAGACTGTGTAAGCATGACAAAAATTCAAAAAACTCAGTATCATCTCCATATGAGGTGTTTCTTTAGAGGGTCTTTACAATGCACAATCTGCAGGCTGACCTTTGCTTTCACGAAATGCCGGTGTTCGCAGTCATAACACAACCACGCTTCAACAATACGGAGGTCAAGTATCTGGAAAGCTCTACCTTCAGACTGGAGGCCGAGAATCAGGAAAGTAAGTAGAAAAGTCCTGAGATTGGTCAAAAGAGCCATGAAAAACACCGGGGTGCCAAGCTTAGCCACTTACGTATTGCCAAAGCCAACACTTAAAGTCCTATGACACCTAATTAGTTCAAATCCCAATGAGCCAGGATTTGCAGTACATAGACTAAGGGAGGCGGCATCTCTGCCGACAGAGAAAGCACATCAAGAACCAAAGGAATTAGTAGCCATGATTCCAATCCCCAAAGCTACAGCTACACAATTTGAGCAGATGAAATGTGAGATTAAAAATATATTTGGTCTACCTATATCTAAATACCATCATCATGATTTTAGTCTTATGTGCTTCCCCAAAACCAGAGATGTTTGGGGGCAAGCTTGGTGCCACAGAAAAGGGATGGAATCTTTAGAAGTTGGTATCTAGTGGAGGGAATAGAGGGAATAGAGGGAATCTCTTAAGTGAGATTTTGAGACTGGAGCCTTTCACTACACATTTCCTGGCCTCCATGATGCAAACAGTCTCCCGCAGCCACACGCAATAGAAACACGGGGTATAGAAACCATGCACTGAAAACTGGAAAACCACAAGGCTAAAGAACCATTCCTTCTACTAGGAGAACTTTGGCACAAACCGAAAGCTGACTTACCCAGCGACTGAAATGCTATTTTACAAACCATGGTGCTAAAACCAAAGCTTTATGAGATAGTATATGATGGTTCATAAAGCTGTAGGAGGACATATAATCAGCTATATCTAGGAGATAGTCTCCTCAGATCTAATACGTCAATGTTTACACTGTGATTTCAGCAAATCCTAAAAAGAACACTGGCTTGCTTTCTTTTGCCTGCTCTAAGTTTTGATTTGTTTTGCTTTGAGCTTTGACCATATGAATAAAGGTTTTCTCTTCCCATCATAACGGAGTCCTTCAATCTGCCTGAATCTTCTGATCTAGGGAGTGGCTCTAATTTTTCCCACACCCTTCTTCTCACAGATGTTTCCTGCCCCGAGCTTTATAATCATGTTGTTTTGTACAAATTCTCAGGACAACTTCCTAATCATCCATATGCCCAATCTTCCTCGGCACTCATGTCCTTTCTCTCCCCATGCCTTTCCTCCATTTGCGGTTAACAAAGTCACTAGCCTGGACCCTGCTTTGAAATGTTTCTCTCATTCACTTCCGATGCTACCGCCCTGTAACCTTTGTGGCTTTCCTCTCTCCCTGCCTTGTTTTCTTCGTGTCTCTAACATCGGAGACCTCCCTTCTGCCAGATCTCATCCTCAGCTGAAAATCCTTGAACATGCTCACTCTCTCTGTGTCTGTACAATCTTTGCCACATTAACTACACTGCATCAGTCCTGGCCCACCCCACTGGCCTGAGTGAGGAAAGAAAGAGCCCTTCCTGGCCCAGCTCTGAGTGCGGGGCTGTGGTAGCGTGGTACCACCTCACCCTTGGCTTCCGAGCCAGTGTAGCCATCTTCAGTCTTGAGTTCACACTATCCACTCGGCTTGGGCCCACTTTTCTCTGGACTTCAGTTTGCCCACAACTTTAAAATGAGCCTACTACTTTAAAATGAGCCTGACATTGTCGTCAGGTTGAATTAAGCACTGCCGCCCTGTTCGGGTAAGCTCTTCATTGTGTTTAGAATGTGACAGCTTTATTTGTCCACTTTCAAACTTTGAAACTATTGCACTCATAGGAGCCGAGCTACAATTTCTTTGATTGTCTCAATTTCTCCAGGTTCTAACCGGCTCTTGCTTGGGCTCCATGCGCGCGCCTCCAATAAGATCGCTGCTTCGATCAGAACAGGGCTGTTCAATAGGGAGACTGCTGTTAAAGTGCTTCAGATAAATGAAATCTAACTGCTGCAACTGCCTCCAAGCCAGATTCTGTCATTTCCTAGGTTAAGAAGTTGGGAAGGTGCCATCATCTGTCTCCTGCTGTCACTGATGTGGCGTTGGGGCCCGGTGCCCCTTGAACCTCTAGTAAAATCGCAGGGGAAAAGTTCAGGCTTTGAAGCCTCCCAAGGGCCTGCCCTGCCCTGCTGCTGTCTGGCCGGCTCCTCCCACCTCCTCCAGATTCCTCCCTGGCGTGTTCTCCCTGTTTTCCCTGATTACAGAGTATGTCAGTGCTGTAGGATAATTTACTGATATATTAATTTGGGTTTTTTTTTTTTCTTTTCTTTATCTCAGTGCTTGCTGGCTCTGAGCTACAAAGGAAGTCAGGCTTCTCTGGGCCCTGCCTCAGGAGAGGTTTGTTTTAAGAGGCCAAAGCCAAGACACCTGGCTTTTGTTTCCCCCAAAGCTCAGACCCCCATAGGAGTTCATGCCAGTAGCTGGAAAGGAATAGAAGCCTAGAGAGGAGGAAGACAGGGAAGAGAGTGGAGAGAGAGAGAGAGAGGCTTCGAGTGAGGGGGAGGGGTGGCAAGGGTAGCTAGAGGGTCAGGCCACCAGCAGGGACAGACTTCTGGAAAAAGTGACAGTGTCTCAAAGAGGATGGCCTTTCCTGAGTCACGAGCAACCACCAGGCCTCAGGTCCAGGCCTCCAGACCCAACAGCGGTGCCCTTATGGGCAGAAGAATGCAGAAGGTGCAAACAGGGAAACAGTAGAACGTAGAGGAGACAGACTTGGAGACCCACTGTGAAGCCTAATATTGGAATCTGCTAATCACCAAGCACAGTTCCTGGATCCACAGGAAAGGACGAGGCACTTCTGAAGACAATGCTCCATTCCCGTGGACGTTGGAAAGGAAACAGACACGCGGAAGCGATTTGTCTGAGATCACACAGCGTGGACAAGGGAGTCAGACAGGACTATTGAACAAAGCCATCAGCGTATTGTAAGATGTTCAGAATGGCATACAGCGCCCTCCACAAAACTAACAGTGCCACTGTGAAAACCGCAGCCAGGACTCTCGGGTCGCACAGATGTCACTAACCCTGTACCTGCTGCTGCTATGAATTGAGGATGGTGATAGCCTTCCTCCAACGAAGCAGCAGTGTGCAGGCGCAGAGCAAACCGGCTAGCAGAGATGTCCTGGCTTTCCTACCCTGTTAGCATTGCCT
This sequence comes from Mus minutoides, assembly GCA_902729485.2. Classification (NCBI taxonomy): domain Eukaryota; kingdom Metazoa; phylum Chordata; class Mammalia; order Rodentia; family Muridae; genus Mus; species Mus minutoides. The sequence goes on from LR749496.1 coordinate 4,091,306, forward strand.
GCCTTTCCTTGTTCAGTCTTATTTTTCCCATCTGTAAAATGGATATCCATTAAGCATCTAGCACAACAGTCCAGTCATTGGATGATGTTAGGAGCTGCAGTCATAGCTACAGAGTGTCTGACACTTTTGACGAAGAAAGCTAACCTTTTCTACAAGGTGCCCACAGTCTCATTGGTGGGAGACTGACCAGTGGGTTTTCAGTGCAGTGGAAGAGGTATTATCTATCATCCCATGTTGTGCGACTCTAATCATACTGAGAAAGTGAGGGGGAGGTTCGTGCAGAAGTTAATGGCCTAAATCTTTGCACGCAACAGTGACCTCTACCTCATTTTGGAATGAAAGCATGAGCCACTGCTGTTCCCTTTCCCCCAATGGCTTCTGGGTCCAAGCATCTTTTGATCATGGCCCCAGCAGTGAATCTGTGAGCTCTTAGTCATGTGTAAGTTGCATAGCTGGGAGCCCCACACCAACCCTATTGAGAAGCCAAGAGTGCTCTGGACAGCCAGTGCATTCCTCGAGCCCAAGTTTCCAGCCTTCTCTGGAGTGAGATGTGCAAAGGGAATTTCCCATGTGTCAGTTCAGTTCTTTGGCCAGGTGACATAGACAGGAAGCGTAAATGTAGGATTCTGATTGGCCAAGTTCAGAAGCCTTCAATTGTGTCTCCCCGACACAGATCTGTAAGCTATCAAAATCATGGACTCCATTTCCAAAGGGCCAACATTGTGAAGGAATGTTCCCCTGGCATGTCAGAGATCAGAACACACAACCACAGCAAAGAGATCCTCACTTCCCAACACCAGACCTACCTGTTCCTTGAAAGAGAGACTTCCCTGGCTCCAAGCTCCCCCAAGACATAGTTGGATTTAAAGCAAAATGATGTGGCCACTTGGCTGTCTCCTGCCTAAGTGCAGGAGCTTCAGCATGAACTGGCAACACCGCCTTCACTTTGAATCACTTCAGTGCATATGAAACTAAACCTAGCATAGATCCCCAACATCTGAGTTCCCTTGAAAGGTGTGATTTGTTACCAGCACAGAGATTGAATCCACTTGTTTGTTCTACGACACAGAGGGTGGAGGACCCACCTCCATCACAACACCCCAAGTGTGTTTATTTATTACATTTCTCTACGGAAACCTGAATGTCGTTTGTGTTCATGAAGAGCAGACACCAGGCAGGCCTAGAGAACAAGTTTCATACACGCAGCCCAGCAAATCCCCACACTGCAGTAGTCACCTGTGCTGAATGAACGAGCCTGACACCAGGAGCTCTCTACAAAACTCATCTCCTCTCCATCCCCCCTCCCAGGCCAACCTCAAAGATTACACAGACAACCATTTGTGACAGATTGCTCCCCAGTCTTCTACCTTAAATTCTATATGATAAATTCAACATGAAGTGACAGTCACAGCGAGTGTTCCCAGCTCTATCTAAAAAAATAAAAAGTAAAAAACTAATTTTGCTGAAGTTAGGACTCAATGAACGAGAAAATATGAATGAACACCTAGGGCATAGCTCTAAACTTTAATCTCCATGAAAGCCATAATGGTTATTTATGGCCAGGAGGATATTAATATTTTAAAAGATTTTACTAAGAAGCACTCTGAGACTTTGAAACGGTATTGTTATACAAAGACAATAATATTTCAGTGGATCTTTCTCTGAGCTGCTATGCTAATGGTGTAAAAAGAAGGAAACCCACTACTTTGGTTACTCTGGAAGTAGCCAGAGGAAACTACGATAAGGAAAGAAAGAAGGAAGGAAGGAAAGAGAGAAAAGAGAAAGAGAAAAGAGATAAAAGATAAGAAAGGAAAAGAAAAAAGAAAAGAAAAAAAAGAAATACCATGGATTGCTACTACCTATTTAAATTAGGCAAATGCTATTAGGGAATTGTATATACACAGGCTCCAGTGATGGGTAATCTTAAGGTCACCAATTGCTCTGTTCATCCAGCTCATTGTTTCACTCCAGCATTTAGGAGTTTAGCCATTCCAACGGCATGGAATGGAAAGGGCTCACTACCTGGTGTCTTTGTTAGTGTAGACTGATTAGATAGCTCGAGAAAAATCTTGCAGGCTTCCGTAACTGGACGAGTGTTTAACAGAGATATTTTGAGAAAGGTAAATTGAGTTCTGTGGTGAGGACAGGATCGGGGTTCCTTCCTTGGTTTTCACTCATGGAAGCCCATGAATTAAAAGAATGTTTTCTTTTCTTGCCATTGTAGCTATCATTGCTATACCCTCTCACCATCTCTCAGTGGCTTGAGACTATAATCCTGGAACTTAGAAGGTGGAGGCGGCGTGGATCAGGAATTAGAGGCTAGCCTTGGCTACATTAGATCTTGTCTCAAAAAGGACGAAGAAGAAGAGGAGGAGGAAGAGGAAGAGGAGGAGGAAGAGGAAGAGGAGGAGGAGGAGAAAGAGAAGAGAAGAGAAGAGAAGAGAAGAGAAGAGAAGAGAAGAGAAGAGAAGAGAAGAGAAGAGAAGAGAAGAGAAGAGAAGAGAAGAGAAGAGAGCCCATGTGTCCATCTCTTGTTCATTCCCAGGAGTGCTCCATTTATGAGTCCTCTGAAAATGAGCATGATTATCCTCCCCCACTTCGCATACATAAAGGTTATATTTGTGTGGTTTGATACCATTTTACTTTCTTAAGGTGTTGTTCCAGGTACTTAATAGATAGGAAGAAAGCATTTAACATATGACAAAAGGGGAGAAGGAGAGGTGGGTGACATTTACAGCCAGGAGCTAGGTAGGCGATTGCAAAGGTCATCAATGAGTAAACAGATATTAATGGTTAGCCGATAACTGGCTCGTAAGCAACTCACATTAATAATTAACAGCAGGAAAAGCAGCACTTTCAACTATACTTGGGCAACTGTGAGCCCACAGGAGCAAGCCCAGAAAAGCCCAGATGATGACGTACTTCCTGGGTGCCAGAGGCTGGAAAACTCTTTTTTGGCATTTCTCATATTGATACCAAAACCCATTTTAAAGATGGTCATGTTAAAAAGGAAAGTAGGTTAGTAGAGAAGACAGTGAAAAGATGTTCAGAGAACAGTGCTTAGTCTAACACATAGACGCCCTGTTTTCCTTTTATTGTGACTTGTAAAAATCACTCAGATCTTTACCACTACCCTACAAACTCTGAGGTTCTAGAAACATAAGCTTTCTCATGGTATTATATACCGTGTGTCTCATATGTAAACTAAGTGTAACTTCTAAAGACTAGTTAGTGTCTCTAGTCCCCTGTTCTCATTATAGCCCAAGTGGGCCTTGAACTCACTATGTAGGTAAGAATGGCCTTCAACTCTTGGCCCTACAGTCTGTGACTCTCTGGTACTGAGATTCATGCATACACCACCATCCCTATCTCACTCCAGGTTCTTTGGGGAGGGAATGTAAGTCCAGAACTGTGGCCCAGAAGGCAAAGCCTGAGAGGGCAGGAAAGCAGGTGGCTAGAGCATGTCTCCTTCGGGTGTAAAGAAACCTGGGAACAGAGGTACCTGTATCCCCACAGGGTCACCACCTGTGGAACTGTTTAGAGAAACCCAAAGTCTTGGAAATCTCTAGACTTTTAACTGTTATGACTTCATGGAAACCCTGCTAAAACTAAACGCTAGACAGCACCTACAAGACATAAGGCCAATCGAATCTGTTCACTTTGAAAAAAAATGAATGAATGAATGCACAAATAATAAATAATGTGAAGTTCTCAAAACTTGGCCAAGAAAAAGCAGGGAGGAGAGATCTTTCAAAATGATCATAGAGTTCTTTCTTCCTCCCTTCTGCTCCCCCAACTCCTTCTCCTCATCCCCTCTGCCCCTCCTGACCCACTTTCCATTTCTAAGACACAGTCCCTTTATATAGCCCAGGCTTACCTGAAACTCATGTCAATCTTCCTGTCTTAATCTAACATGCTGGAGTGACAGACGTAAGTCCCTCAGTCCAGAGTTCTCATCCTTTTTATTCTTATTTCTAATGTGTGACTATAGTAGTCTATAAGAGCACAGATATGACTTATAATATCTATATATATGACTATATATGTATAAGTCAATACATGTAATAAGGAGAGTATCAGCAAAGTACTAAAAACACTACTCAAAGCCATGTAAGTAAAATTTCCACTCTGATATTTTTAATATGTAGCTTACAGATGAATGGCCAGCACTGCTTTCACATAAAATGTGAAGAAACCACTTTTTTTCCCAATAAATGTATAGTTTGACTATCAAGCCCACAGGAGAAATTGTTAAGTACCCAACCTGAAAATCAAATTATTTAAGGTTGGTTATACTAATAACAGCCACTAACTATCTGCTAAGGTGGACTATAAAACCAAGCAAGCCAAAGGCAGCACAAAGGAGATACGTTTCAAAGGAAGGAACATGAAGTAAGACACAAACTTGCTTCCTGGTGGCAAGTGGAATAAAACGAGGGTAGTTGCTTCTGAACCTGCCATTGAAGGTTCTACAAGGGTCTATGGCTTTATAGTCCGGTCCCTCTCTACTTCATCCCGGGCCTACATTGTGAATTCTTCTCATCAGGAACCCTAGGCCCAATAAGATGGGCTATCTTATCTGGCCTCACAGAGTCTTCTCTACGTCAGCCTTGTTTGGGGAATGGGCATCTCTAAAGTTTAGCTATCTCTGCACGTCTCCTCTTCCAGATGAGCCCAGCTGAGTCTTCTCCACTGGGTTAAAAGAACACTCCTTTGTGACACCTCCCCAGGTGCCTTGCTTCCTTTGTGAAGGCAGGAGGTACTGTTTACACTATTGGGTCACATGCACTAGTCCGTTTTCTGTTGTTGTGACAGAGTTCATAAGTCTTTGCCCACAGCCTTTCACTTACTTGGTGCAGAGGCAGCTCTCTGCCTCTAGTCTCAAGATTTGCAAACTTCTAACATTATGCACTGCAGAGCCAACATTCACTGAATGTTTATGATAATGGCCCAGAAAGCATCATAGTGTCCTCATGCACTCAAATACTAGACATAATGAACAGGACAGGCTTGGAGTCGTGACGTACCCCTTTAGTCCCTGCATTCAGGACACAGAGGTGGGCAGATCTCTTTGAGTTTGAGGCTAGCCTGGTCCAGGTAAACCAGGACTACATACTGAAATGCTTTCTCAAACAAAACAAAAACAGGACAGGACAGGAAAGGAAGAAAAAAAATGAGCCTACTAACAGGCCGTTTCTGATCTGCTTTATAGATAACTAGTTTTATTTATTTTACTAGGAGATGTCCTATAAGCCTATTAAGTAACTCATATTGTTGTCATTTTCCATGGAAAGAATCCATTCTTACTGAATTGGATATCATACAAAGGATACACAGTTCATCCCAGGAAGAGCCAGCACTCTTACCCAGAATCCGAAACTGTCTTCCTATATCAAGACCTACACTCCTGGAGCAGAGTGTCTCCGGCATCTCTCTGCCCTCACAGAATCAACCTCTAGACTATAGATGAGGAGGCTGAGGTTCAAGGAAAAGGACACTGTCAAAGCCAGAGAAAGAGAGTAACAAAATGTATGTGAGAAAATAGCAGGCAGTGGAAATGCCTCAGTAGTCAAGAGAGACATGATAAGGTCTTGACAGAGGTGTTCATCAGCAGGTGATTGGATAAAGTAATATTACTATATATTAATATATGCCTTCTATAGAGGGTTCTCTCTCTCTCTCTCTCACACACACACACACACACACACACACACACACACACACACACACACACACACACACACTTCAAGCCATAAAAACATGAGACCCTGACATTTGTGGCAGCATGGATAATCTAGAGAGCATTACACTCAGTGGAATAAGCAGGCACTGGAAGACAGAAACTATAACATGTCAGCCATGTAGCACCTCAGGGAATTAGAGAGGAGTGCATGGACCCCACAGACTGGGAAGTAGAGAAGAGAAAGGAGGGAGATGTACAGAGGTTGCTTAGTGTATACAAGGGTGCACCTGAGGAGGAGAGATGGCTGCTGGTCTTCTGTAGCTGAATGAGATAATAGCTTTAATCAACTTTCCATCACTAGAATGAGATGCTTAGATAACAAGCTTCTAAACAAGGGTAGCATCTTTTGAATGTTTGGATGACACCATGAAAAGGCAGAATCACTGTTTTAGGGTGTCCAGTGGGGAGGCCAGATGACCATGGCAAGGAGAGCATGGCAGAGCCAACCTCGTGGCTAGAAGACTAAAGAATAAGTGGCCATAGTCCTACAGACCCTTAAGTGGCATGCCCCCAAAGGCCTAAGGCACTCCCATTCCTCCCTACCTCCTAACAGACAGCACCACCCTGGGGACCAAACCTTTACACATGGGCTTTAGAGGGGCAACAAGGAACGTGTAAGCTTTATCCCTGTGGTGAACAACAATGCATTGTGTAACTGAGAATAGCTCACAGAAAGGATTTTGAGTGTTCTTACACAAATAAGTGGCAAGTACTCAGGGTGTTGATGCAGTGATCTAATGATTAGAGAACATTTGCTAGATAGATGGAATCACTACACTGTAGCCCTGAGTGTACACAACTATTTCCCCCACTGAAATTATTTTTTAAAAAAAAAAAATTTAAGTGGCTCGAATCTACTTCACAAGTTTGTTATTTCTCATTTACAAATCATCTTCGTTCTATTTACAAATGTCTCTTATGATTCACAAATATGTGTCTGTATATGTTTGTACATGTATACGCAACGTGTGTAGAGGCCAGATGTTGAAGTCATGTGTCTTCCTCAATCACTTTCTAGCAAATTGAGAGAGTTAAGTCTTTCACACAGTCTAGAGCACACCAAATTAGATGGGCCAGCAAGCCCAAGGGATCTAGTGTCTCTCCTTCCAGTGCTCTGATTACAGCCAAGCACCATAGCACCCATTTTTTTATTCTTGGGGAATCTGAACTTGGATCTTCATGATTGCTTGACAAGCACCCTACTTGCAGAGCCATTTCTAGAGCCACAGAATTTGTTTGGTCATCTTTCTCTGCTTCATCTGAACCTTTATAAAACATGCATGCATTTTCAGTGCACATGCATGCATTTTCAGTGCACATGGGATTATATCTTAAGAAACTAAGCAAAGTTTCTCTTTCTTTACAAAGCATCCATGACCTTTCTTTACAAAGCATCCATGACCTTTCTCTTAGGTAAGAGACCAAGAGTATGGACTGAAACCCTGGCAGGAAAAGCAGGGGGTTAGACAAAGAAAATCCTCATAAACAATAATTAGAATAATAATTAAATGCCAGAAAAGGGCAAAGGCATGTGCTCTCTTAAAAACCTTAGGACAAAATAAACGAGGATAAACCTGCTGTGAAAAACCTCTTGGGCTATCTTTAAAAGCTTTCCCAAATTTCCAATGACTGTTATTAGCGATTCTTAATGCATGAGGTCGTCATTTCAGAATAAATCTTTCAGTAATTCAAAACAAGGACTCTTCAGTAAATAGTTGAAATTAAGGGGAGAGTCCAAGTCATCTGGTTTCCATTAGGATGATAAAATAGTTCACTTGAAACCTTTTACAATACACTTTGTTACAGGGAGGTGTCTGCACGTCTCACTCCATCACCGGCCATTTGACACAACATAAAAAGCTTCAAAAGCCATGTTAGGCCTCTTAATCAAAAACTAATTGTAATAGATATTGGGGAGTGTTAGCACAGTGACCGAGAGGTTGTAGCAGTGGTGTGGAAGCGGCAGCGAACATTAAACACAACCCGGGGTGGATAGGGCTTATCTCAATTTCAGAGCTCAGCGCTAAGTACCACAGGCCCCTATCTCTCGGGCTCTTGCTTTGTGCCACTTTTGGAGTTAATTGCCCCAGAAAGCTCCGTCTTCTCCATAAAATTTATAACACTGTCAAAGATCTTGGAAGACACGGCTAAAGTTTAGGAGATTTTACAGAAAACAGAGATATACACAGAGGGGGATAAAGAAAATACATCCTGGGAACCTAAATGCATGCCAGGCTGGACAAAGCTGGTGCAGGGCTCCCAGGCCAGAGTGGAGGAGGGTGGGGGGGGTTGGAAAGCATCCTCACCACATTAACTCTTTCCTGTCTGTGATGGGATCCCCACTGGGGAGTTCTACTGAGAGGTAGAAGCTGGTATTCTAGGGCTAATGTTAGGGTTCAGTAATGAGACTTATGCAGCTGGAACTGCCAGCAGGCCAAAGTTGAACAGAGGCTTGTCACACTTCAGTCCTGGATACTGCGTTAACAGGATGGCCAGTGCTCAGGAGTGTTTTCAGGACTGATGATTAAATAAATAATCTTTTCATGTAGGGTGCATTTCTTCATGATTTTCAGGGTCCTTTAAAGTTAGCTCCCTACATTCAGCTCCTTGACAAACCTAAGGTTTCATTAATCACCTACCTGACCACAGATGGCCACTCCATAGATCACCCTCCAGACTTCCTCATGTTTGCCAACCCTAACAAACAAGTATACTAAACGTTAAAGAATACAGACAATTCTAGATGGTGGACTAAATCTTAAAATAGCAAAAGGAAGGTATGAAGAAGAAGGGGGAGAAGGAGAAGACAAAAACAGAAGAGAGCTTAATTAATAGTCGTGTTCTTAGTTGTATTCATTTTCTTAGTACCATGATATCATAAAAGACTAACTTTGAGGCAAGCTGGTAGGAAGTCAAAATTTTCAGTGGAATTTTGCATTTTTCTATAATTCTAATATCATCCTAAAATTTTTAGAAAAGCATTTGAAAATAACCAATTTGCAACAAGATAAGTGTGCCTTTGTGCCAAACTGGCACTCATAATTCTAAGTAAATATTACTAGAGGAAAGTCATAACATTCAACTAAGTGATTATCAGCTAGCCAGAAAAAACATTTGCAGCAGGTAAAGATGACATAACTTCTCATTCGAGTCTGTTCATTCTTAGGTTTGATTCTGGGTTCTGACTTCCTTCTGTGCTGTTCAGGGCTGTGTTGTTTTCTTACCGGTAGGCCACAGTGAAAGGCTGTCTCAAAAAGCAGGGTGGACATCCCCTGAAGAACAAAACTTCTGGCCCACATACACACACACATGAACACGCATCTGCACATATGTATACCTGCACACACATGAACACACATATGCCTACACACACACACACACACACACACACACACACACACACACACACACACACGAAATGAAATGAAATCATTACCACTGGTTTTCTTACTTGTAGAAATACTAACATTAAAACTGATTTCGAATTGTTTGATTTAAAAAACTAAATGATCATTTAAAAAGAGAGAAAGTCAAAGCATACACAAAGAGTTGGTATAAGAAGCTAATTATGGCTGTAGAACACACCATAACGTCAGTGGCCATCTCCTCCATGATTTCCTCCAAGTGCAGGCTTCTAGCTTGGACATCTGCCCGATGCTTCAACCCAAACTCCTGCATCCCACCTAGGCTCCTGGCTAGTGGATTCCTCTCTCCTGCCTGCCTGGCCCTGGGTCTCCTGTCTACTGAGGCTCTTCCCTGTGAGTTGTAGATCAGAGAACCACCACTTCCCATAGGCTTGCGTCCATGTGCTCTCTGAGATTCACACGCAGCTCCACACACACCACACAGGTCTCTGTTCTCCTTCTTTACTCCATTTTCTGCTGTTAACAAATTTCTCTGCCATACTTTCAAGTCCTAGAAGGAAAGGACTGTGCCTAGCAGATCCTCTGGAACAATCTGAGCACAGACCCAAAGAAAGAAAGAGACTGCATCAATTTTTTAAGCACCATAACACCAAAGATGTCATCCTATAAATTAGATTGGTTGGATTGCTTTCAAGTGCCACCGACCAACAGATCCTGGAGAGTTTGTTTTTCCGTGGCATCAGAGAGACTAGCAAGCCTCTGGTCTGTTGTTCTTCACAGACTAGTAGGTTGCTCAGTACCCCATGTGTGTGCTTCAGACAACCTAAAATGGGAGGAAGAGGTAAAGAGCCAGCCATTTCCTTTTAAGTTATTATATACTGAAGACACATGGCCACACCTACCTGCAAGGGATGCTGGGAAATACATTCCAGTGACAGTTTTCTAACCATCTAAAAAGAACAGGAGGAAATGGGGTATTAGTGTGCAATTTTGAACTGGGCCAATTATTATGTCTTAGAGAAATTAACCACTTAGAGCAGGGTGCTATGCCTCTAATTCCAGAATTTATGTCAACTAGTAGTCACTCTAGTCTCTTCTCCTCTGATTCACAACAACTAGTAACCTACTTTCTATCTATATAGATTTGCCAATTCTTCATATTTCATATAACAGAGATATATACTATATCATCTTAAGTGTCTAGCTTCTCTCCCTAAGTGGATAATGTTTTCAAGGTTTATCCCTATATCATACAAGTACCTCATTTTTTCTTTATGATCCAATATGATCTAGTGTATGGATGTCTCATGTTTTATGTGATTACCACTTGGTCAGTGTTGGAGTGGCTTCCACTTTTGGCATCTTAAATAATGTGGGTAACAAGATTCTTGAAGCTCTTATTGCGTACATAGGTTTTCAGTTCTCCAGGGTACATGCCTAAGTGTGAAATCACCACATCCTATGAAAACTCTGTGGTTTACATTTTGAGAAACTGACACGCTATCTCCCAAAGGGACTGTAATATTTCTTACTCCCATCCACAGTGCATGGGGCGTCACTTTCTCTCCTCGTTAAGTCTTGTTATCATCTGTCTTCTTTCACCATCTTAATGAATATGTACAGTTGAATGGCATTGTGGTTTTTACTTGCATTTTCTTAAGAACTACAGATACTGAACATATTTTTATATAATTGTACACTTTCTTCAGAGAAATGGATCTACTCAAATCCTAGTACACAAATCCCCTGTGTGTGTGATGGGTGTGGGGTACACTTGTGTAAGAGCATATGCCCATATCTCAACCTCAGGTTGTTGCCATATGTTACCGAGGCACCGTTCACTTTGGTTTTTGTCTTTTTCTCTGTTGTTGTTGTTTTGGTTTTTTGTTTGTTTATTTATTTTATTTGTTTTGTTGAGGCAGGGTCTCTCATGGGTCCAGAGCTTGTCAGTTAGGTTAGCTTGGCTGCCTGGTGAGCCCCAGAGCTCTGCCTATCTGAGTACTCCAAGCGCCTGACTTTTTGCATGGGTTCTAGAGATTGGCCTTTTTTTTTTTAAATAAAATATTTGTCTTCTTGTTCAATTTAGGCAGATATTTTATACTTTGCCTGCAAGTTCCTCATCATCTATATATATATATATATATATATATGACTTGAAAAGACTTTTCTGCCCTGTGAATCTTGTTTTTACTTTGTTGATGGTGTTTTGAAGTTTCTTATTAACTTTGATGAAGTCAGATTTNGGGGGGGGGGATTTTTCTTTAGTTTATTTTTAAAGTTTTGTCATTTTTACTTTTGTAATTTACTATACATTCCAATCACAGCGCCCACCCCCCATCTTTTTCTTTGAGTTAACTTTTTCATGTTTTTATGGATACAGTGAACTTCATTAATGCTACTCAAGAGCGTAGGACTTCCTAGGCCCTTTCCATAATCCTGGAG
>LR749496.1:4192028-4268532 GCA_902729485.2 Mus minutoides
CCTGCACTTTGATGGCTCTATTAATGAAGATGAAAACTCAAGATATGCCAAACAGAGATTAAATGGCATCTTGGTAACATGATTATCTCTGAATTACTAGCTGCATAGTGAACTAGCCAAGTACCTAATCCGAGGGAAGACCCGATGCTTCAGAGAGCAATGGATGTAGCTCTATCAGAGTAGGATTTTACTAAACTGAACACCCTGGAGTGGCTTCCTCTGTCCTAGTAGTCACTCTTCTTCACAGACTTAATTTCTAAATCTGGGCTTAAGTGTGCTAGAGACTTCTCTAAGGTCAAATATCTAGTAGAGGCCAAGCTAAGGATAAACTTAGGTCTGTTGTTTTTCCAGGGTTGGTGAAGGCTAAAGGAAATGTCATGTTTTGAAATACATTGAAGGCAGCTACAGGGAACTTTGAGAAAGTTCCGAGAATTAATTCCTAAGTGGAACACCAGCCCACCAAAAGAAAATTATTACAATTTCTTCTTTTTAAGTTAGAAAATGAGTGTTAACTTAATGATGCCAGAGTTGGAGTTGGTAGTGACTATCTAAAATATTAATAATCAGATAGATAAAAAATTAATAATCAGATGTCCATAGTGTAACTGGAGCTGTGTGAGAAAGACTTTGCTTGGCAACTATGGAATAGAATGTCTAAATACTGGGGTCACAATTAGCCCCTGAATGTCTGGCTGCCTTACATAATTTAATCACATGACACCAAGGACTTAGTAGCATGACACATCTGGTAAAGTTGTGTAATATGTAATATATACATATATATATATATATATATATATATATATATATATATATATATATATGTGTGTGTGTGTGTGTGTGTGTGTGTGTGTGTGTGTGTGTGTTTTATATATATAATATATATATATATATATATATATATATATATATATATATATATATATATATATATGTTTCTCAACTTGTACATCATGACCCCATAGTGGTTGAATGAGTATTTCAGAGAGGTCTTATAACAGATATCCTGCATATCAGATATTTACATTATGATTCATTACAGTAGCAAAATTACAGCTACAAAACACCTATAGAATCTATAGAATTACGGCTACAAGTAACAACAAAAATATTTTATGGTTGGGGGAGTCACCCCAGTGTGAGAAGCTCTATTAAGAGGTGACAATATTAGGAAGGTTGAGAATCCCCCTATAAGTACTTGGTGAAGGCTCCTGCACACCCTCCTTCTCTTGAAATACATTTCCATGCCTATGAGACTAGTGAGCCAGCCAGTTGTTGGTGCTGAGAGTTCTGCTATGAGGTATCCACCTGCTCCAGTCAGAAATGCCGCTGCTAAGATAGTACTGCTTACATTTGACAGCAATGACAGCTTTCATCATCCATGAGCTTCTTCAAATCCCCTCTCTGGAGGAGCAAATGAGATCAGTGTCTCACTCTCCTGGCTAGCAGTATCACTATCACCCCAAGACTTGCAAAAAATCGGCTAAACCCCCACTGTCACTCGGAATCCCTTCAGTCCCTTTGTGAATTTCTCATGAATGCCTCCGTTTTCTGCCTTTTCAACAAAGAAACTTTACAGAAACGCCTGTAAACAACAGGTAATTGTAAGTAACTTTTTTAAAAAGCCATATAGGAAGATGAATAATCTTCCCTTTTATTTTCCTCTTTCTAGAATATTCTTGCACTTTGTGTTTTGCAATACCTTTTGCACCTGGCTTTGGTACAAATTGTTGCTGGCCATTTACCAGTTTGAAATGTCCTATGAAATGAATTGCTTCTTTTGTAAATGAAAAGTAAAGAAGGGAGGGAAGAAGGAAAGGAGGGAGGGAGGGAGGGAGGGAGGAAGGAAGGAAGGAAGGAAGGAAGGAAGGAAGGAAGGAAGGAAGGAAGGAAGGAAGGAAGGAAGTCTTTGTAAGTTTGCAAAATATTGCTTCAGAACTCTGCTCAGAGTTATAGCTGGCCTGCACAGGGCGGGAAGGGCTAGTTTACTGTCTGAGCAGTTTGTTTAAGTCATCTTCCAAGCCATATTTTGTGCCTCCTCTTCATGTTGTCTTGCAGCCATGGTTTGGAGAATCACAAACATTCTTTCAGGAAAGAATCACATATTCTCTGGGTCAGAAAGGCCTTCCATTTGGGGATAAAATTTCAAACTCTACCAGTCAGGCAGAAATTGAGACCAATGTTTAGTTAGTAAGTTCAGGGCTGGAGGTTAAGAAGGCATCAGATTATCTAAAAGAGTAGGCTCACCCTTCTGCAGTCTTCTCTTACTTTTTTTTACCTTAACCTCTTCATGGATTTTTTTTCTTAAAATTTAAATGTCAGCTTCTCCTAAACAAACAACAACAACAAAACTCTTCTGGCAAGGCACTTAGTGATCATCTGCGCTGTGTCCACACTCTCTGCACTCACTCTGTACCGCTCAGAAAGACCTTGTCTAGATGGAACAGGAGAACAAGTACTAAGTCCAGACCATTTCCAGCCCACGTGGTTGGTAGAACCTCAATAATTCCTTATAGGATAACTGGCTCACAAGACATAATGATTTCTGGGGGCGGGGGTGGGGGGGGTGGGGCAGAGACAAAGACAGACAGACAGACAGACAGACACAGACAGAGTGTGTATGAGTGAGTGAGTGAGTGTGTGTGTGTGTGTGTGTGTGTGTGTGTGTGTTTTAGAGACTTAGAAATTGCAATGTCAGCATACGTGGATAGACTGCTAAACATACCATGTTAAAAGGAAAGTTGTTTTCTGGTTTTGTCCAATAATACCAATTATAACTGTTCCCATACAATAAGTCCTTATATGTGCATTTTTTCTATAACATATTTCTTTCTAATATGTGGTTCTTCTTAAATCATATATCTTAATATAATATCAAAGTTATGAGAATAAAATCCAAAAACATGGAGCTTGTTAAATGATAAAATGCTAGAGATAGGCTTTGAGTGGCTTTTCCACATGTCTATTCACTTCAGATTCTGTTTGGTTTTATTTTATTTTTTTATTTTACCTTTAAAGTTAGCTGTTACAAGATGTGTGTCAAGATCCCATGGCAGGAGATTGCTAGTAGATGCGAACATGAGGCACCCAAAGTAAGAAATTCTCCTGAATATGCAATCACGTCTATACTTCATAGAAAAGAAGACTCAGATAGATATATCTAAAGTTACCATTTAAGGCCAACTCAGCCTAAAATGATGGGGACCAAGCTAATCAATGAAAGAGATAAAAAAGCACCAAGCCTGTTCATTTTGAGACTCTGTCCTACAGACTCTTGAATATCATCTTAATGTCATCAGCTTAAATGTCCATCTACATTCTGAAGAAAGGGGTCTTAGCTCTCCTCAGATGTGTTGAAAACTATAATAAGAGCCACTCAGAGTTGCTAAGGGAAATACTTAAAATGTTCTGCACTTCACTTGTTCAAATCACAGCGGAGGAATGAACTCAACGTGGAGAGGAGCTGGATGGACGAGAGGCATGGTAACTCTTCAGGATCCCATGTCACATTTTCATGATGTTCTCTAGAAAGCCAGGTCACATCTTGGGGAAAACATTCATTATCGAGGACCATTACACATTACTACTGACTCTCAGACTCATTAAAGAAGCTGGAAATAGTTACAGGTTATGGCTTTTTAATAATTTTGTTTTATTCTGTTTATTTGATGGTAGTTGTTTTGCTTTGATTTAGAGAGGGTCTCTATCGCAGGCCTTGACTCAATGATTAGTTGAGGATGACCTTGAACTTCTAGTTTCCTGCTGCCACCTCATGAGTATTGCAATTGTAGGCATGTATAGGTATGTTGCTTTGATGTGGTTCTGGGGATTCACACATGCTTGGCAAGGGCTTGGCCAACTGAGCCATATCTCCAGCCCAAGAGTACAGTTTCAGTAGAAATGTTAAGGAAACCAACATTTGCTGATGGCACTATAAACACAGTATCTTAAAGAATATTAACATTCCACTTAGCTTTTATTACTGCCTCTGTGTATGTGTGTACACATATTTCCAGACGTGTGCTAGAACAAATATTGTCTACAAATAATCCAGTGCACAGAATTCTTCCTTGAGAAGCTACTGTGTTTTGTTTGCACATGAGGTAGTACACACATTTCTATAGTTGTGAACAACTACGTTTGATTAAATCTGTCAGATTTATCTTTACAGCATGAGGGAAGAAATATGTGTTTCTCTAGAAAGGAAATCAATATGTCTATGTGATAGATGTAGACTAGAAGGCTGGATACTGTCTCTTTAAATGATAAAACAGAAATGGCAGGGCAGCTCCCACCATTGGCTGCTGAGATCACTGTTGTGTGAGGCAAAGCCCCTGTCTAAATCTTATAATCTGTGTTTATAGGATAGACTTACAGTCACTGACCTAATAGCCATCATTCCAACTTAAGTGACAGAGTTCTGTGTCTGAGGTGTCCAGGATTTGCTTTGTTTAAATTTCCTTAGCAGAATCTTTTAGACAGACCTCTACACTGTTGCTCTCCTGTAGTCGCAGATGACTCTCCTGATTAGAGGAAAGGTGTTAGGTTTTCAAGGCTCCAAAAGTGGACTAGGCAATCCACTTTCTCAAGGCAGACCAAAGAGAAAACCTTTAAAGTAACTCTCGGGCTATGACAGGCACGGACAAAGCAGAAAGCATCCTCAGAATAGGGTCAAAGACAGCCTGAGACAAAAAACCTAACCAGAAAGCTCCTCCATGCTCTGACACCAATGGGGCCCCATAAGATTCCCAGGGACTCAAATAGAGCTGTGCCTCTCCCCTTGACGAGGTTAGAAGAGTTTTCACTCAGAGATGGTGCACCCCGCAGATAAGTGTCCAGCTAAGACAGCTGAGAAAATCAGGGGCCACAGATATCTTCCCAGAATTTGTATGTGTACTTCTGGGATTACCACCAACAAAACCATTCTAATGACCTGTAAAACAATGACTGCAGCCTAAAATTACCAGGAGGTCTTGTCCTATGGGTGAAATCTATCAGCATTTGAAGTGGCTATTTGCAACCAATTTAAACAATTTTATTCTCTAAGTAAGGTTACAAAATTCCCTTCAAATATGTTGTTTACTTCTCTTTGACCAAGGATGGAATAAAGGGCATCTACTGATGAAGTACAAATGCGGGCCCCTGGTCTACAGAGTGAGTTCCAGGACAGCCAGGGCTACTCAGAGAAACCCTGTCTTGAAACAAAACAAAACAAAACAAACAAAACAAAACAAAACAAACAAAACAAAACAAAACAAAAAAAAGAGTGGATCTTAGAGGAATTGAAAGATGAATATACTAAACATACATTATATGAGTCCTC
The DNA here is from genome assembly GCA_902729485.2 of Mus minutoides. Classification (NCBI taxonomy): domain Eukaryota; kingdom Metazoa; phylum Chordata; class Mammalia; order Rodentia; family Muridae; genus Mus; species Mus minutoides. Next base: position 4,197,352 of record LR749496.1, read on the forward strand.
CAAAGCATTTTAAAAACAGAAACATTCTTAAAAACCAGGAAATCAGTAAATAAACATAAATGCCTACAGTCTTGGCCAAATGTTAGATTATTCCATTCCCACCCCCATGTCTACCCTTGATTCCTTCCAACCACTGAAATCTCCAAGCTGCCAGAAACCTGAGTTTTAACACCCACTAATCACCATCCCCTAATTTACAACTAAACAAAAGGTCTGCCTGTTATTTATACATATTCTGATTAGCTAATTTGTATATATACAGCTGTAATGGTTAGAATACACTCTTGTACACTAGTGATAAATCTTATCTAGTGGCCCTATAATATGCTTAAATTTTACATATACCAATGGGGTTTAGTTTGCTAATATGGTCATGTATTGCTTAATAACAAAACATTACCTTAAAAGTGTATTGTTAGCAGAGAAGTTGAGAGGGTACCTAACTTGGAGTTTCACCCCTACTGAGAAGCATTCACAGTACTGAAAGGTACTCTGCATGCTCCCAGAAGAGAAAGATATCTCCCAGGTACATCAACCTGCAACATATAACAGTGACGTGCCTGCAAGACAAACTAGTACAGAAGTGGCACAAACGTTATGGACGTAACCAATGAATTTGTGATTGGATTTAAGGCCCTCTCCATGATATGGAGCCCATATCTTATACTGATAGGGAGGCCAAGAACTTGAGGCTAAATAGGTCACCGGTCTGGAGGAAAACCTAATCCTATTATTCTGTTAAAGAACATAATAATTAAATGGCTCATAATGACATTTTATTATACCTATAGATCAATGCTTCACTCAGCCCACATCAGAGAAGGAGCCTCTTGAGAACAAAGACAGAGACCTATGAGTAGAACAAATGCAGAGAGTGAGAAATTTGGGAGCACTGAGTTCTGAATGGGATGTCTTCATCAAAGCCCTCCCCTTACGGATCAGGGATGACTGAGGAAGAGGCAGTGGAGAGATTCTAAGAGCCAGACTGGATAGAGTACTCCAAATAAGCAGTGTTCTTTCCAGATACAACTGGATTGATGCACATACAAACTCAGAGACTGTGGCAGCACACACAAGGCCTGCTTAGGTTCAAGGTAGATGGGGTCCTAGCATGGAGAGGGAGAATAGGCTTGGGTTCCAACCTTTAACTAAGCTACTATCTGCATTTGATACTCACTCCTAAAGGAAAAAAATCAGTTTTCTCCAACAGAGTCTTACTAGAATATTAACCACACCTTAGAAGAGGCACCATGTCTAAGAGTAGTTGTTCAACAGAAAATGAACTCTGTGTTGTTGATGTTGTTGTTGTTGTTGTTGTTGTGTTGTTTGTGGGGGAAGTTTTGTCTTATCTGTCTTTTGCTTATTTATTTTTAATTTCCCTTTTGTATTTTTGTTGGGGCAGGATGTGTTTCTTGAATTTTGTTGTTTTGTTTATGTCTTTTTTTATTAAGAGAAAGAAAAACAGCTGGGTGGGTAGGAAGGATGGGAAGATTTAGAAGGAATAAGGGGAATGGAAAAACACAATCAAATATATTATACAAAAATGTTTCAATTAAAGACAAACGAGTTGTTAGATGATAATTGTTCTTAGAACTCACTGTAATTTTCCAGTAACCTTTTTTGGTAAGGAGTATACTTAAACATAATGATAAGATATATATAGCTAGTAAAAACATAAAGGTTAGCATAATTGTTTAGTGTCCATATCTAAACATTATGCCCAGTTCATAATTGTAGTGTTATACTTCATACAACTGGTCTCCCAGGTTCATTTACAGCATCTCATCAAACCCAGAAATCATGCTTTGTGTTGTAATGTGAGGATAGCTATGATGTCACTAGACCATGGGACCTTTTCAACTCCATTTGAGTCTTATGGGATCATGGTCATCTACCTGGTCTGACATTGTTATGAAATGTATGGATGTCCTTTGCTTATAGTTCCTTACTGAAATTAGTCACCAGGTTTTGCACTACTTTTAGAGGCTACATTCACAAGTACTTTTAATATCTTTCTTTTTTTCTTGTGATACGGAGTTTATATGACACTGAAACTGAATTCTTAAAAGACTACAGCATCATCTGTGGAGTATCATGGTTTGATACTTTTCACTGAGATACCTTTGAACTTCCAATCGCTCTGCAATAATGGATTTGTTCATGCTTCCCCTCTATTTTTTAAAATAACTTTAAGCATTTGTGCTTCTACTCAAAATTCATCCATTGCCTCTTTATATTTACAATTATGTCTAGAACAGTTATGGATAGTGCCCACCATAAATGACTTATCTTTGGTTTCTTTCTCTTCTCTTTAATCAAGCTCAACAGGGTTATATGTTATTCATTAACACTTTCAGAAATATCCAACTTTAATTTTGCGTCTTTTTACATTTTCTTTCTAAGTCTTCACTTTTGTCTTTATTAATTTTATCCTCCACATTCCTGCTTGATTTAGTTACCTTTTAATTTGCATTGTACATTTAAAAATATTATTTTATTTTTAAATTAATACTGTGTATACATTTGTGTCTGGGGATGGGGTGTGCCTTTCCCCAGCCCCTGTGGAGCCAAAGTCATCAGATTACCGGGAACTGGAGCTACAGAGGGCTGTTGGCTCTGGGTGCTGAGAACCAAACCCAAGTCTTCTGCAAGAAAGAGCAGCCAGTGCTCTTGACCCTTAAGCTAGTTCCCCAGACACTAATTTATAACTTTAATTTTCTTCTTTGATCCAAGATTGTTTAAAAGCATACTTCTTAACCTTATGAAATAGTTGTCAGATTTTTATATCCATCTCTAGTTTTACTGGGGCATGATCAGAAATGCAGCCTATAAAAGCTCTACTCTTAAATTTATTTAGATTTTTATGCATGTCAAAATACCTGGTAACTTCTACATATGCTTCATGAAAACAAGGTAAGAATCTTAATTCTCTGTGTAGTGATGTATATACATGTTTGCATGTATTTTTGTCTTGTAAGCAGTCCAGACAACCGTTGTGCTCAAATTCAGTATGTCCATGTCTACAAAAGTTTGCTTGGTCTATCCAGTTCAGAAAATGGTTGATAAAATAGTCTCAACAGAATTATAATCAGTTATTATAGTTCTTGCCATGTAACTTTTCTTATTGAGCTGCCAAATTATTCAATATTCTGTGACTATCAAACATCCTTAATGAGTTATTTCTTTTACCATAATACCATATCTTTTTTAGGAGTGTAGACGTTTAAGGGGATGTTTTGGGTTTTGGTTTGGTTTAAGGATTCTGGAAACTTTACATTTAGAACCATAGGCCCAGTTTCCTTGTTCTCCTGCAACAAGAATTTGACTTCGCTGAGTGGTGCTCTTAGGATTGGGATGAGCAGGCAAATCCATGCAAAGGGACGAGCAGGGCTGAGGTGTAGCATTGGCAGTTGCCACAGTTGCTCTTGTGGCAGCTGAGTTTGAAATACTGAGACAAGAAGTCTAGTCCTTGGCAAGCCCTCATCAGTGAGTATCCGTTGAACATGGATGATGGTAGCTAGGGAAGATGGCGTAGCGATTGAGAGAAGAGATCCTGCAGCCAATCCAGTGTCATCTTTGCTGAACGTCCAGGAGCTTCCTGGGCATGGCTGGCTATGTGTCTTCATTTAGTTTCATTAGATTTGTAATCCTTAATCCTGTCTCAGGCTCAACTCTCCTAACCAGGAAAACCACCATCTTTACAGTTCAGAGATCTCTTTCACTGGGGTTTTGGTGATTGCTTCGGCTGTTTCTCCTTTTTTTTTTCCTCTGAGCCCATGTGGGCATGTTAAACTTCCCAAATCTGTGCTCCTAATCACTTAACTTCCTCTCGCGTGTCTTGGTGGCTGTAGTGCATTGTCCTTCCATCTATTTCTTTTTCCAGAAATCTAAATCATTTTCCACTATGAGTTACAGCTTTTCTTTTGATTCTTCTGGTAGATATAGTAATTCAGAAATTAGTATTTTGGGACTCAAAGATCTTCAGTGTGTTTTAATGATACAACATTGAGAATGCCTCTTGGTGTCTCATTCACTTCTCTCTCTCTCTCTCTCTCTCTCTCTCTCTCTCTCTCTCTCTCTCCCTCCCTCCCTCCCTCCCCCCCCCCACCGTGGGTACTACCTCAATGTCATAGCCTTCACTGCCTGAGTCATATTAAAGGAGTTGTAGTATCTCCTGAAGTCTCCCTTGAGAGTCAACTGTTTGATTTGAGGCATAGGAAGAGTTAGAAGAGTTCAAAGCGTTAGAAGGCATAGAAGGATGTGCCCCATCACTATAGGCTGAAGCACTGGAATAGCAGACAGAGAACCTCACCTACCAGAAGCAGAAGCTCATCAGGTTTCTAGCTGCCTCTTCCAGGGCAACTGTAGTTAGGAGAAGCAGATGATCCTTACAAGGACATTAACATTTCATTATTAAAAACATGAAAGTTCTTCCTACAAGGTCACAAAATGTACTGCCTTCTCCAAGCCTTGAGATAAGTTTCATTTCCTCTGTCCTTAGTCCTTCAGCTCTCCTTTAACATCCAGGACCTACCTCACCATCACATTCACTCTTCCCTTGCTAACTATGGTGATCCAGGCTTGAGTGGTTTGGGAGGTCAGAAGAAAGAGTGGTATTCAGTTACCTGAATTTATGTAAGTTCCATTTATGAGTAAGTAGTTCTAGCTTGATTCTCAAAAGGTGAGTTTCTTGCAATCAGCAATCGTGTCTTCTATGATTCTACTTTTTCCTTTGTGTCTATCACATATGGTCCAGCACATTGTAGCTATTCATTTACCAGGTATGAGCCTTGGCAACAACAAATCCCATGATCTTAATTTATACATGACATCATCTCCTTGGCTGAAAAAAAATCACATTACAAACGGCTGGAATTCATTTTTGCAATTCTCCTCCAAGTATCTAATTAAGTGGCATGTACAACCCACTTAGCTTTCAAGAATTAGAGGAGTTAAGTTCACCAAATGCCAAATAGAGACAGAGATAAGAAGCCAAACTGTGACACTGAATCTAATAAAGATGGGCCTGAAACCTCACTCTAGTTTTCCCACTCACTAATTAAATGATTCTTTTCTTCAACTCTCCTTTTCTTCATTGATAAGCTTTGTTTTAGAACTTTTTTATCTTCATAAAATAGCCAACAGTTTTAAATGAGATAACAGATCAACGTACCTGACACAAAATAAGAACTCATAACTATGAGCTAGCAATTATTTTTTAACTACTTTTTTTTGTTGCCAAGTTATTTGTATTTATTTTTAGGGCATGGTGTCATAATTCAATAAATTAAAAATGTGTGATGATTAAATCAAGGTAATTACCATTCCCATCTCCTCAAATATTATCACTTTATATATTGAGCATCTTTAATTATTTTCCTGTAGTCACAAGCATTATTGGTATTATAAATATCTAAAGCATATTCAGAGCATAAGAAAGGAAAGAACAAACAGGAGAAGGAAAAGGAAGTAGAACCTCAATCCTGAATCTTAATCCTTGAAGATTAAGCCTTGAAGACTCTGGGTATCAAAAATGTTTTAAATCCTTCCACAATAATTCCATTTCTACAGGCTGGGCTTTTAATTGCTTTTCTTTTGCTCAATATTATCACACCAAACATCTTTGGAAATTAACCAGTCACAGAAGAGATAGCTAAAAAGAGGACATGTATGTGTAGAAACAATCTGAATCAGGCCGTGACACAGCCCCTAGCTGGTGTTCTAGTGTCCTTTGTTGAAACTCTTCTGCTTTGAGGGCCATTTGTCAACTCCATGACATGGCTTTGCAGGTAGAGTCCTGACAGAAGGAACCATAGTTCCATCCATTTCCCTCTTGACAACAGATCTCTCAGAGCCTGTGAGTTCTAGATAACCATGTTCTAATCCCACTTTTGTCACCGACAAGCTGTGAGGCTTCAGAGAAGCTGTTGGTATCGCTAGAGTGTTTATTATTAATTGGGATTTTGGTTTTATATTTTTGTTATTTTATTAGTAGTAAAGGGAGATTTTTTATTAGCAAATACTTATAAAATACAATTTTAAGTATAGTCATAAGAAGTAGGTCAGATAGAGCATAAGAAAGACTAAATGGTTAACTAATACAGGAAAATGTTTTGAGGTTCTTATTTGCCCTATTGTCAATTCTATGCATCTGTGATCTGGTGCCTCCCAGTATTCTTGTAAATGCTGTGTGTCAGCCGTTACTACCATCATCTTCATCGTCATCTTTCTCTTTATGCGTTCTCTTGTAATGTACCATTATGAGGCAATTTTTCTCTTGTTCCATCAAGAAGTCTTCTCCCACTTCTCAGCACAGGTTTGTTTGTTTGTTAACATGCCTAACATTCTTGTCCCTCCAAATGGCTCTGTTACCCTCCTTCTGTTCTGTGTTACTGTATCTTCCAGTATGGGTTCCAACTCTACTTAGGCATACAATGTTCCAAGGACGTTACTGGATCATCCCCACACTGACATCATCTTAGGCCTGGGAAATCAGGACCAGTCCCAACCAAAAAACTGGTCCTCGAATATCAATTCACTCATCTCCAAAGCCAAGCTCTATTCCTTATACCAAACCTATTAAAATATGTACCTCACCATCCAAAAAATTTTTATCCATCTATCATAAACACTGAACTGACTTGTTTGCAAAAGGTCCATCACCCAACACTTAAAATATTTATATAGCTTATATATTAATGTTATTCTCAGTTATAAACAAACTGGATTTAGAATCAAAATATAGTGTGTAAACTGACTTTTAGCATGCAACATGCCTTCTTGATAAACAGTCGTTTTGTACTCAAGCACATAAATCTAAATAGGTCTGGTAATAAAGATATGCTTAATGATATGTAAAGTAGAAAATGCTGGTTACTGGCATGTATAGTATAGAATGCCATTCTTACGTTCTTGTAACTATAGAGTCAGGTATATGGCAAGAATTTGTCATTACAAAGCCAGGCTCAGCCCATGCTAACAAAGGTCTTCCTTATATATACTGTGTTAGAAGTTTTGCCTTCAAGACAATTATCAAAATGTCACAGGAAGAATGTTTACAAAGAAATTCTATCATCTTAGTAGCATTTTATTGATTAAGACATCATTCTGACAGCATAATGGAGAATATATCTAATAAAGAAATGATGTTAGGTGCTGTCTCAATGTACCAGCCTTCCTCCCTCAAATTACTAGGAAAAAGGTTATGACCATAGAGAGGGAGACAGAAAAGCAGAACTAGGCAGTGGTAAGCAGCTAGCACTGCAGGGCTTGTGGATGGCTGGGCAGAAGAGGAAAGAGAAAAAGAATCAGCATGGCTAATTTAGGTCCTTGCCTTGACAGGAAATAGAGGCAATAGAGGTAGTGGAGGAGGTTATGTGGGATCCCTATGTAACCATACAGTTTTATATGTGTAAGGTTTATGCTATGTGTAAGATGCCTTATACATATGCATATATCATATACATATGCCATATACACATACACATCTTACTTATTAAATACAAGATACAGACAGACAGAGACCTTTTTGGTTTTTTTGTATCCCAGCCAATGATAAATGTTCAGTGTAATCTGGATGAAGGTTGTTTGTAGATAAGCTTATGAGTCTGAAGTGAGAACTAGATTCTAGAGCAACTATGCAATGCCCTTTAGCTTTTATTGCCCAGAAAGTCTTGTGTATCCTTTAGTGTGTCTCATGACCATGTTATATCCAGAAATATGAATATTTTATTTCATACCAAAATAGGTGCAATTACAAAATTCTCATTAAGACCTGAGTGCTGTTATTCTTGTTAACAAATATAAGCAAGGTAGATTGACTCACAGAGGAGCAAAACCTGCAAGAATGCTTTAAGTGTTTATGTTACATTAAATGTTTAAAGGGATGTGAGTGAGGGAAATGAATAAATCATCACACTGGAAGGAACTTCTAACATACTAACATTAGATAGGTGGCTTCCAAGATATCATGTAAATGCTTAGGATGTCAGAACTCATCATATAGTCAGACTAAAAACAGTGTGTATACATATATATTCACATATAAATGTATGTGTGTATATATATATATATATATATATATATATATATATATATATATGTGTGTGTGTGTGTGTGTGTGTGTGTGTGTGTGTGTGTGTGTGTGTGTAATTTCTCTTATGGAATGTCTCTATATATTAAGGGAATTTATTGTAATGAGTTAGTCTGTAGTCCAACTAACCCAACAATGGGCATCTGTGAATGGGAAGTCCAAAAGTCTAGTAGTTGACCAGTCCACAAGGCAAGCTATTTCACCTGGTCTTCCAGATAAGCTGGAATCCTGAAGTGATAGGTTCCAACAGATGTGCTGGCAAGTAAAGAGTGAGTCTTCCTTCTTCCAAGGTCCTTATATGTAGGCCTCAAGCAGAAGGTGTGGCTCAGATTAAAGGTATGTATCACAACACCCATATCTGGAACTTGCTTTGTCCCATGCTGACCTTGAACTCAGAGATCTGCTTGCTTCAGGCTCCAGGGATTAAAGGTGTACACTAGCTTGCCTGGACCTAAGCTTTTCCTAGCAAATATGTCTCAATATCTCCATGTCAAGATCCGGGTCAGAAGCTTGTATCTTCAAACCTCAAGATCTGGATCACAGGTGTGCCCTCCCTTTCTGGATTATAGGTCCTTCCAGATGTAGTCAACTTGACAATCAGGAGTAGCCATTACAACATATATACATGTATACATATCTACCTAAATATGTAGATACATATATATATATATATATATATATATATATATATATATATATATATATATATATATATATATATATATATATATATATATGCCTTTGGAGTTTGATACATATGTATATATAATATATATGTACATATATATGTATATTTAAAATAACTAAAAACATAGAAATGAGTATATATTCAGTATACAGTAAGCAGTATTGTATACAAATATACATAAACAATGTATATATATACATATACACATATACATGTACATACACATACACATGTATATATATATATGTATGTGTGTATATGTGTGCTACACATATAAATATATGTATGTATATGTACACTGTGTATATATGTGTATACATTTATTGTTTACTGTATATTTAATATATATTCATTTTTATATTTTTAGTTTATTTATGTATACATATATTTATAGATATCAAACTCTAAAGGGAATTATGGCATAAGAATGAGAGGCAGTACGAAGAATGGAGACTATATAAAAATATGTATAGTCCTTCCAAAAAAATCTAATAAATGTCTCTGGTACTTAAAGAAGTTGGAAGAAATCTTGCTTGTCTAAAATAATAAAGCATTACCTGCCTGTCCCTTTAAGGATTCTCATGTACAAATCAAATACAGATGGCCCATTACATTTATGACCTCACTGTCAATTACTCTAGATGAAGCATGCATTAATTATTGAAATGCTTTCATAATATACAAGGTTTTAGTGGTTACATTGCCATAGATAATTTCAACTTTCTGATTAGAAGCTGGTCTAAGCAATTTTATTTATGAGAATTCATTTCTTGAATGTAATAAAAACTACAAATCTAGTAGTATATTTTTCTTTTCTAGTTAACAAAGCCAAAGGACACAGATCCTGGCCTCTGTCCTTGGAAGTCAGTACATTACTTCCTACTAACTTCATTAGCATGGCACACAAGACATAAACTCTGTCAAAACCTTTTATAGGATGGGCAAGGAGATTCAGGTGGTACACACATCTGCCAGCAAGCCTGAAGACCAGAGTTCAGTCCCCAGGACTCACATAATGTAAGGAGAGAACCCAATTCCTACAAAGTCGTTCTTTGACCTCAATAACCTCACTGTGATGCACACACACACACACACACACACACACAAATGAAAATAATCACCGTAAATTTGGATTGTTGGCATTATTTGGTATATATGGGAGGAAAGTGGAAATAATCTTTGGAATTCTTTTCAATGGATATGGTATATTCATAAACTATCTTGTTTTGCAAACAATTTAGAGAAAGTCTAAACTTGGCTGAAGCTTCAAACAGTTGCATCTGCTTCAATTCAAACTAGTATTTTATATGTAACCATCCACAGACTGGAGATGTTTAAACATGGGACTAGGTTTCTGTTGTTAATGGTTGGGTTGTTTTCCTGGCAGGGTCCATTAACTATTAATGCTAAAGAACAATGGAAACATCCCAATGAAACCATACCTTCCAAGAAACATGCAGAGAAACAGTGCAAAGCATTAGAAAAAGGCTTGGGCATGTCATTCTGGAAGGAAGCTATTCACTCAACAAATACAAAACAAGTACCTACTAAGGAACTATTTTAGGCATCTGTTGTACTTTGGACATAAAAACAAAGATCTCTTGTTCCTGCCAAGTATAGGTTCTAGCAATCTGACTCCAGGAGTCCCTTAGCAGTAGGTGAGATAACTAGCCGAGGATTTCCCAGAGAAGACGAGAAAGCCCAGTACACCTCAGCCCTCTTTCCTCTGGTCCCATGGGCTTAAGTCAGTGCATTTCAATCGGCCTCTCCACTTCTAACTCTCCTTCATCGGACTCCAGCGTCTATTAATCTGCACCCTTAAGAGTTTATATTTAATTGTCTGGATGGTTCAGTGGTTAAGAGCATTTAGTGCTTTCTGCTGAGGAGAACCTACCTCTGAATGAACCCACATGGTAGTTTGCAGCCATCTATAACTCTTGTTCCAAGGCACTTAACAGCCTTTTCTAGTCTCTCTAGACACAGCACATATGTAGTGCACATACCTACATGCAGGCAAAACACTCATATACATAAAATAAATATAAAAGGTTTGTATGTAAACACAGGGCACTGACCTTTTCCTTTGCTTATTTGTTTGTTTAGAGACAGGGTTTCTTCCCTCTGTACTTCTCCAGGGTGCCAGCAGTAGAGGAGTGTGCCACCATGTCCAAGCAGCTGGACCAGTTTTCTGTAGAGGTAGGTCCTCATCTTTTTAAAAGGCCAACTTTTTAAAAGATACATAAATAAAAGGTTAGTTGTATTTCTCTTCCAAGAAATTTACTATAGAAAAACAACAACAATGATAAACACACACACACACACACACACACACACACACACACACAATGCTCTAGCAAGAAAAGGCTCAGATGAGACAAGCTTCATAGAACTGCTGCCGGATAAAGTGGCACACAAACAGAAGGTGATGTCCATGCACAGTCATAATAGACTTGTTTCTCTGGCCAAACCAAAACACCAATGGGAAACTATTACCATAATGAGACACAAACAGAAAGTGCTACACTCCACAATGGGCTTGCACAAACCAGAGGTGAAAAAAAAAAAAAAACCTACAGACTTCAGAGGCAACTAGAGACTGAGAAATGTGCTCAGTCTCCAAGAAGAACCATGCAAGAGAATGAAAATGCACTTGAAGAACAAGTGGCCTGAGCTTGAGCAGGGCTTATGTGTCACTCCCTCCAGTAAACACTTAAAAGACACTCTACTAATAGGGAAAGGCCATGGCTAATATTAATTGAATAATACAGGAGTAATTTAGGATATTAATTTTACTGAATTAAAAAAGCTTTTTTGGTGCTATTTATAGAGCTACTCCATAACAACAAAATGTTATATGCTTAGCATCTTACACTTTAAAAGGTGTTTGAGGCAGGTAACAGGTGCTTGCCAATAAGTCTGAACTCCTTAATTTGATCCCCAGAACCCATGATTAAAAGAAAGAACAGACACCTACAATGTCTCCTCTGACCTCAACCTGAACACCATGGCACACGGGGACAGAAGCGTTCTCATGTCCACACATGAGATGAGACTCCAAAGCTCGGGAATATAGAACAATCCAGGACTCAAGTCCATTCATAAAAGGAATGTGAAATACATTTTGAGGGGGTGGAGAGTTGGCTAAATGGTTAAGAACACTTCTCTTGTTGTTCTTGCAAAGGACCCATGTTCAATTCCCAGCACCCACATGGAGACTTACCACTTCCTTAGGCACCAAGCATGCATGATGTACACAAACATAAGCAGGTGAAACACTCATACACACAAAATAATGAAATAAAATCTAGGGGAAAAAAGGAAAGGAAGAAAGAAACACAGTCTCATAAAATCAGAAATATGTTGGTGGACACACTGTTAAGGAGACACTACCGGGAATAGGGGTGAGCATGTCAGAGCAGGAAGTGAAATCTGCAGCAGTATGGAAGGGAGATACAGTACATAGAGAAAAAAGTCATTAATTTTATGTCAGATGGAGAAAATGTCTAACTGCTTACACATAAAATTGATTGTAAAGCTAAGTAGAAATGATATTTTGGTAAATTATACGTGTGTGTGTGTGTGTGTGTGTGTGTGTGTGTGTGTGTGTGTGTGTATGTGTGTGTGTGTGTGTTGGCTTCTACAAGTGGAGGTCCAAGGGCAAGAGCAAGTATTTACCTTGATCACTTTCCATCTTTTATTTGAGACAGTGACTCTCACTGTATCTAAAACTCATTGACTTCTCTAGGCTAGCCAGCCAATGAGCCTTCTCCTCCCCTCTATCTCCTCCCCCAAGGCTAAAGTTACAGACATATGCTGCCATGCCTGTTTGTGTGTGTGTGTGTGTGTGTGTGTGTGTGTGTGTGTGTGTGTACGCAGAAAAACAGGATCTAACTCAGATCCTCATGTTTGCAGAGTAGGCATTTTACTGACTTATCTCTGTGGGCCTGATCAAACAATTTCTAATTCTGTGGTTTCTTATGGGTCTGTGTAATACTATTATCATGAATTCTTAGGAAAGAGTATTGTGTTTACTGTCTCAGTTATGGTTTCCATTGCTTTGAACTGACACCATGACCAAGGCAACTCTTATAAAGGATAACATTTAGTTAGGGATGGCTTACAAGTTCAGAGATTCAGCCTATTACTATCAAGGTGGGAGTATGGCAGTATCCAGGCTGACACTGCTATAGAAGGAGCTGAGAGTTTTGCATCTTGATCTGACTGCAGCTAGGAGAAGACTTACTGTCTCCCATTCAGCTAGGAGGGGGGTCTCAAAACTTTCCCTCACAGTGATACACATCTACTCCAACAAGGTCACACCTCCAAGTAGTGCCATTCCCTGGGCCAAACATATTCAAACCACCACATTTACTGATTCATAAACTTATAGCCCTGGTTTTTAACAAACCATAGCCTAAAATCAATGTGTGGTTCAAGGAACAAGAACAGGGTCAAATAACCTCTTAGCAATGCTGTCTCAGGATCAAGCCCAGAAATAGTGAATCAAAACTCTAACAAGGGCCCCTGAGTGCCTGAGCACCTACAACTTTAAAAGCCTGGCTTACATCATCTCTCCCTAGCTACTTGCTTACCCTAGAAAGCAAGTAGTGGGTAGACAAGACACCATGAACGATGATTTAAATGTTTCTGTTCCTACCCATTGTCTCCTCCTCAATCCATGTCTAATCATGTTTCCATCATCCTCCACTACAGAATGGCAAAAGATCCCATTCCAAACAGCTCCTAAATTTTGCCAAGGATCACAATCTAATTAAGTGGGCTACAAGGTATTTCATCTGTTTCCAACATTTACCTTTAAAATGTGTGTAAGTAAAGCAGTATTTGCATAGCCCTTAGTTTCCAGTCATTTCCCCAAGTCACAGTTCTCTAGGGATGAGTAAGATACTTTGGGCATCTTATCTGCTAGTTGTCCTCACTCTGTCATAGCAAGATCAGTCTGTCCAGGTCAGGTAACAGAGATATGTTTCCAGCAGCAGAAACCCCTATGGTGAGTTCTGCTATAATGCTGAAGCTTTGAGCATCCTCATGTTTACTTCACCCTGTCTTTTTAGGTAGGACAGGGTTAATTTCTAAGTTTTTCATTCTGGACTTCTTGCTAATGAGAGCTGTGTGTATTCTTCCATAGTGCAAGCCCTTCCAGCTTCTCTCCATTGCCAATGGATATCTTCTTATGCTCAGCTCGCAGTTTGCAACCAGGAGCACTAGAAGAGTATAAGGCTTGGATTCCACCATCCACTCAATAGGAGAAGATTAAAAGAAACCTCAAAAAAATTAAATAACTCCCAAACTCATGGTCTGTGTATATAGAAGCAGTGCTCAAATAGAAGCATGCTTCTTAGCTTTCCTTAAGACTATATTGGATCTTTTTAGTCTCTACCCCTTTAAGTTAATTAGAATCTGGGAAGCAGGAACTGAAAAGGAATAAAGTTGACAGAGAAAAGGAAGGGGAACCATGATGAGTGAATGATATATACACATGTGGAAATATCACGGTGAAACACATTAATCTGTACAGTTAATATGTGTTAATAGATGTAATAATTTAAAGAAAAATGTTTCTCGATATGAGCATAAGCTTCACGAAATGTTAACATCCATATAATGTTTCAATACTACCTGGTTAAATGTGCGTAATCAATCTACTACTCTTGGACATATAGTTGGCTTCTGATTTTCATCACTAGAAATAAACTCTAAAAGCTGAGTTTGAGAGAGTCTAGAGATTTGTTTCCAATCCTTGACAGTTATCTTCAACAAAGCAATACTGGTCATGGCAGGATTACATTGTTAACTTTCCCTAAGGTACTTGTAAAAGTATCCTATTAGACACAAGGAAGAACAGACAAAAAGTGTGCAAAGAAAATTGGGTAAAACCAATTGTTCTTATCTGAAAAGCCAACTGACAGGGCATGCTCTAGTAATTTGCTGGGAATACCACTGTCAGCACTGAATTCAGACACTATATATTCCAAAGAGATTATGGATGTGCCCATGGTTAATTTCATTGCTCTTACAGGTAATGAGTTACAATGCCTGAATTACAAACTTTCTGACCAAGTGACCACACTAGAGCAGAAAAGAATGACATTGCCACCTAACCCATCAGTTAATATGTGGATGACACCCTCAAATTCTGCTTTAGCCTATAGATATGAAAACATACCCAGCAGTTAGGGTAACAAGGCCACACCTACTCCAACATGGCCACACCTTCTAATGCTGACACTTCCTGGGCCTAGCATATACAAATCATTACATAGAGGTTCATGAAAACACTGTTGTAATAACGCAAAGGTGGGGTAAACCTGGGGCATATCATAGAACACTTGACCCAGACAGCCATGAAACATGTAGAGAGGAGTGCATCTCTTTCTACTAACAAGGGTAAGGCTGCCAAAAGTTCAATAAAGTAAGTTTCAACTGCACAGTGATATGACATGATTCTTGTCCTCAAAATTCCTCTGGAGAGACAGAGAATTTTCAAGATATATACCATTGATAGGTCACATTCCCGAAGTGTAATGGCAACTTGAATTGAAAGTAATGCCAAAGACCCCAGCTCTATCTTCTACCACTTTCATGTGAATGAGTTGAATGAAGGTAAGACAAATGGTTTATCCTTCAGATTTTATTTGAGAATTTTAAACCCTTTGTTCTAAAATTTTGATTATTATCTCTTTACTTCTAAGATCTTATACCATAGAAAACTTCCCCCTAAAATGATTAATTAGGAAAAAATGTCAATAAGGTGCTAGTTTAAACCAGAAGTTAAAGGTTGAATGGTATTTAACTATCTAACAATAGATAGTAGATAATTGATTAATAGACAAAGTTATTAGTAGATGATAGATGCTAAACATATTGATAGATAATAGATAACAAAAACATAGATGGAAAGAAAATTTTCAGTAGGGAGGAAAAGAGGAAGAGGGGGAGATAGATAGATAGATAGATAGATAGATAGATAGATAGATAGCAGATTGACCAAGTAAAAGTCCAATATCCTGACCAGAGACTTCAATGAAGTCTCCATGAAGGCATCATCTTTACACAAGATTGCCAAGGCAACTCAGTTTGTTATAGTCATAGGACATTTGCAGCTCAAAAGGTGTGGAGAAACATATGCATGTGTGTGCGCATATGCATGTGCCTCTGTATGTGTGTATGCATGTGTGTGTATGTCAATGAACTGACAAGGTGGGAAGATCTTTGCATATGTCAGTTTCTTGGAGTATGAGACATTGGTAGGCTGCAGGAAACACAAGAATGGAGCTCTCTTAAAACCAGATAAACTCATCTCAATTGGAATTATTCACACAACTATTTTTTGAGGCTCCATAATTAGTAGCAGAAAATCATTTTCTAAATTACAAATGATAGCCAGACATGGAAGTGCACACCTTTAATCCTAGCACTTGGGAGGCAGAGTTTGAAACCAAACTCTGTGTGTGGTTTGCACAGAGAATCATAGGACAGTCAGGGTTAGGTCAAGACTCTTTCTCAAGGAGGAAGCAAGGAAAGGAGGGGGGGGAGGGAGAGAGAGGGAAGAGGGAAAGAGGTAGAAAGAAGCTAGCTTTGTACTAGCTCCAATTTCAGAGGACAAGCTGGACCTAATGCAATTTTAATAGAGTTTAGAAGATAATGATTATCAGCAAATCACCTGCTCCCTCAAGACATCTTCACTGAAGAACAAGATGACTTGCAGTAACGCATCATAAGGGAGATTCTAACACAGCAGCAAGGAAAATACGAAATCATTATGTTGCCCTAGAGCAGAATTCATTCTTTAACCAAGTCAGGGGTGCCTCCAGAACACAAACCATAGGAGACAGAAAGTTCTACAAAGTTCTAAGGAAACCCTAGCACTGGCTTTCAGTCAGTCTGAAACAATTGTTCTGATTCCGGGATTTACAAGTTACCTTGTAATGTAAATAGTTTTGTTTTTCTTTTCCATGCATTTGAAGGCAATGGATTTGTTAAAAAATAGTCCTTGGAGCCCAAAGCTGAGTCCAATCTGAATGGCTGAGCACGTGAGAGTCACTCTGGTAAAGGGTGTTTAATGAATAACTTTGCAGTAAAAGGCCTTGAAAACTTCCTCCGAACACCAGATCCCAGCTCCCTGTCTAAAATATGTTAACAGCCTCCAGAAGGTTTTGAGACGCTGCTAAGTGCGTCAGGCCGGCTTCAGAAGCCCTGACATTTCCATTCTGCCACAGGAAAAGGTTCCTCCTTGGTCCCCACCCATCCCCCATCCAGGCTGTGTTTGGAGACCGAGTGGGTTAGTGGTTCTGCTGGGGAGAAAGATTGATAAAGCCAAGGCATCAGAGTTGTTTCCTATGCATGAAATTGATTAAATGCTTCGCTAAATGGCGTATAAATTTGCTTCTCATATTTCTATCACCCACTGAAAAGATTACAGAAACTCTGCATATGACCATGTTGTATACAATACCAAATTACAAAAGGTTGTAAAAACTAATGTTTTGTTTAAAGTTTTGAGCAGGACCATATGCCTTCAGTGACCTTGAGTAAGCTATTTTAATTCAAAACATTTCAAAGACTATAAAGGGGAGAAATATTCAACGACATAACAAACCACCCTAGCTGGGTAGACTTCAGCTCACGCTGTTCAATGTCTTGTTGTCTGCTCAGGGCCCAGGGATACTCCCCATACAGAATGCCTGTGCTTCGAAAGCTGGGAAGCACATGTGGTGTCAACAGGGATATATTTACAAAGGAGATGAAACAAAGCCATTGAGACCTCCCAAAAGCTGAGTCTGTTCTCTTATTTTTAGTTCTGAAGGGCTCATCCTAGGGCGTAGGAGTCCTGAACACACTGGTAGGACCATGTAGAGAAGATGACAAGTATTAGCTGGGGTGGGGTGACAATGTTTTATTTGCGAGGCTTTGTTTTGGTTTAAATCTTTATGCATCTTTCAGATGTCAATGATGTTCTATTCTCTCTTGCTGGGAAATTCCTTCTAAGGATTATATAACGTTGGGGGCTGGAGGTTAGCCTAGAAGCAATTTACAGGCAAGCAGGTGACCCACAGATGTTACTTGGGAAACTAACCTTCTGTAACATAGCCTGAAAAAAATACCTTCACTTCTACAGGAAAAATGATATTCCTTCATAACATTTATAGGACATCATGTCCTAAGCAAGAATTAACATTTGGCATTAATGCACGTTTCTGGCAGGAATTTTAAGAGAAGAAGGTTTACAACCAGGGATAGGGGTAAAACCCCTACTGCTCTCGTGTCTGTGGAATAAGCCCAACATTCACTGTATTCAGAAACAATAAGGGTAAGGGCAAAGATGGCCACTTTAGCTAGGGCAGGCCAAAGCCCAGTGAGGTGGGAATTGTCAGTGGAGACTTCAACACCAGGTCCAGCCTGAGGCAAGCCTGCTTCCTATGCAGTTTCTAGGCACACTCAGTGATCTACCATCTCATAATCTTACTAGTAAAACCTGTTTATTTCTTTTAGTTGGCATACATTCATTGAACATAGTACTAGATATAAGGATACTTTCAAGTATATAGCATACTTTTTGAGTATATTCTTCTCCATACTCCTGTCCTTTCTCTCCCCTTCCCATTAACTTCCTTTATACCCGACAATTTCAATTCTTCTTTGTGTAATGTGTGTATGCACATGAGCACTTACCTGAGCACACTTGTGTGCATTTATTTGTACATGTTCTTATGATGGAGTGCAACATGTATGTATGCATGTGGGGGTGTCATAGAACAACCTTAGGTGCCATTGCTCAGGCAGGTACCTTCCTAAGGAATGTTTCTTTGGGTTTTTGGTCTGTTTGTTTGCTTGCTTGCTTGCTTGCTTGCTTGCTTCTAAGACAAACTCTCACTTGCCTCTATTTTTTCAAGTAGTATAGGCTGGATGGTCAGCAAGTCCAAGGATCTTTCTGTCTCTACCTTTACAGAGCAGGGATATAAGCATGTGCCACCATACCTAGCATATATATACATATATATATATATATATATATATATATGCCTTCTGGGGATTGAAGGGGATTGAATTCATGTCCTCCAACTGTCAGAGCCAGTATATTACCAACTCAGCTGCTTTCTCAGCCACCAAACATGGTTCTCATGTCATATATATATACACATGATTTTACACAACTCTATACAATCTAGGATCCACAAACAGGAGGAGACACACCATGCTTTTCTTTCCTTTTCTCTTTTCATTTCCCTTTTTTAAACAAGTATCTACTCTGGGAAAGATGCCAACAATTCAGGGATGATTTAAGCAGACCATCAACAGCTAGACAACTTATTTAACTCTTTGGTGATGGTTACATGACCTTTTCTGTTGGCATGAAGCCACCACTTAAGTAATCCTGATGTCATATGCAGAGGGTTTAATGATTTATCATACTGATGTTCTTTCCTGTACAACACATAGGTTGAGCTTCTGCCCATGGGTATTTGCTATCTTAAGAATCTGAACCCATAACACCTGAAAGTTGATCCTGGCATATTTATATTTTTACAGTCTCTCTCTCTCTCTCTCTCTCTCTCTCTCTCTCTCTCTCTCTCTCTCTCTCTCTTTCTCTCTCTCTCTCTGGCAGAGTTTCTGTATGTAGCCCTGGCTATCCTGAAACTCACTCTCTAGACCTTGCCTCAGACCCAGAGATCTGCCTGTCTCTGCCTCCTAAGTGCTGGGATTAAAGGTGTGTGCCACCATCTTTTAAAAAGGAGTTTTGATAATCAAATCCAGTGGCAGCCATCTCCCTAGCAGAGAACCCATAGTAATGTATTCAAGGCTTGGAAAAGTCTGCTGCATGAAAACAGCCCTATTTAACTCACTTTGACCCAAATACTTTTTAAATTTTTGTGTGAATTCTTGTGACTCTGCTTTGAAATATCCTCTGTGGGACATTAATGCCTAGGGCACACACGCTGCACTAATCCACCTTTCATGAAAGTTCAGCACACTCTCAGCTGACGTTTTAGGAAGATTCTAGATCAAAATATAAGAAGTCAGGAACTCCTCCATGAGTAGGTGATTGTTCCCCTAAGAAGGCAGGTTGGGTGTTCGGCAGGTACTATGATGGAAACAGTAGACCACGCTCCACTGCACAAAGGCTTGTGCCCTGGAACAGTAGATAGGCAGCAAATAAATACTTCATATCTGTTACTTTTTCTTACTGATTCCTCTTTCTTAAGGGTATTAATGAGGCCAGAGAGATGGTCCAACATGTAAAGGTGCCTGCCACCAAGATTGATGGCGTGAGTTCAATCCCCAGAGCCCACACTGTAGAAATAGAGAGCTAACTCCCAAAAATGATCCTCTGACCTCTACAAGCACACCATGGCACACAGCGTGCAAACATCCCCTTCTCTCTCTCTCTCTCTCTCTCTCTCTCTCTCTCTTTCTCTCTCTCTCTCATACACACACACACCAAATAGATGTTTGCTTGTTAAAAAAAAAAAAAAAAACAGATGATTTACAAATCCACTCACTTTCTCTACTTCAAATAATAAACAAAACCTTTTCTTCTCTTTCTTAAATTAAAGTCATTCACATCAGGCTCATTCAGGAAAACCTAGCTACTGGGCATGTAGCTCAGTTGGTAAAATGTTTGTCTCACAGGCTCAAGGACCTGTATCTTATTCCTAGCTCACCATAGACTGGCTAAGGTAGCACACATCTGTAAACCCCAGTAACTGGAAGGTGAAAGCAGAAAATCAGATGTTCAAGAGCATCCCTAGCGACATAGCAGTTTGTTCCAAATCCATATGGATATGTAAGCTCCCCTTTGGAACAAAAAATACCTCTAACCATACGGTGAGAGTGCTATTAGCGACTTTGAAGATAATCTCAGAAATTGGCTCTCACTTTTTACATAAATCATCTGCAAACTTTAGCATCCTGGCGAGTACCAGCAACAAACCAGCCATCTTTTGGGGAGCTTGACTGTTGACAGTTCAATGAGTAGAGTGCAGACATTTATTCTACAGCCTTGGGTCTCGAGACATCATGAGTACTGAAATGGCTTGAAGTCTCTTTTCATAGATTTAGAGAAGATCCTGAGATCCTGTATTTCTAATAAGCTCTCAAGTGACACTCTCATTCCTGGTCAGGGGACAAACCTGAGGAGATATACTATATAACAATCCAATATCTGTCAGATCAGCATTACCACACCAAACCCCAGGGCTGGGGAAATGGCTCAGTTGGTAAATTTCTTGAAAAAAAAAAAAAAACCCACGTGAGGATCTGAGTTTAGGTACCTAGAATATATACATACATACATACATATATATATATATATATATATATATATATATATATATATATATATATATATGCCTAGCACTATGAGGCAGGGAAAAAAAGCAGAAAGAGGTGAACCCTCAGAGTGTGCTAGGCAGCCAGTGTGCTTGTAAAGGTAAGCTCCAGACATCATGAGAGCTCTGTCTCAAAAAATGAGGGAGAAGGCTGCAGTGGAGGGGGGGAGGGGTTCTCAACATTCCTAATGCTTTTACCCTCTAATACAGTTCCTCGTGTTGTGGTGATTCCCTCCCAATCATAAAATTATTTTACTACTACTGCATAACTGTAATTTTGCTATTACTGTGAATAGTAATGCAAATGTCTGTGTTTTCCAGTTGAGAGGGTTGTTCACAGCCATAAAGGAGGTCACAACCCTCAGGTTGAGAGCCACTTCCCTAGAGGAAGCTGTGTAACATCAACCACTGGCTGCCACACACAAGCACAAGTGTGCACACAAACATATACACTGCATGACACACACAAACACACACACATCAAGATAAATACCTAGCCCAAGCCCCACCTCTCACACACACCCAGATGGAATTTCTAAGGGCATGCAATCTTGTGGCTTTTCACTCAACTCCTGGAGTGACTCATCATCCAGGTCTGAACTCCAAGACCTGGACCCCGCCTGTTTCTGAGAACAGGGACTCTCCCTTCTAGGGGCCCCTTCAAAGCAGGAGGAGGCTGAAGACCCGTGAGTGCCTCCTCCAATAACTTGTCTGGTAATTGGCATATTGATTGCTAGTGTCATCATGCTTTAGTATACATAAACTCCTCGCTCTATTACACAGCCCTCAACAAGCCAAAAAGCCATTGTTTATTCATCTGGACTTCCAAACTGGCCCTTGTCAGCTCCTGCTAGAGAGCCTGCTGATAAAAATCAGCAGACGATTGGACGCACACATTCTTAACATGACTGACCCATGACATCTGGAAGGGCAGCCCTAAAAGCCTGACGCTGAACGATGATTTCTTTTCTCCCCCTTATCTAGCCCAGATGATTTTAAGATTATTTTTATTAACTCATTAATGACTGAAGATGTCATTAGAATGGAGGGGAAGTTTGATTTTTGTTTTTGTGGGTGTTTTGTTTTTTGGGTTTTGTTTTGTTTTCGAAGTGGGAATAAATGTACCATTTTCTGGAATGGCAAGAATTGACTCAATAATAAAACAGTTAAAATAAACTAAGCAAAGAGACTTGTTTTATTAAAATCTAAGATCTCACTAATGGTTGCTGGGATTGAAAATCGTGGTGCACGCCTTTAATCCCAGCACTTGGGAGTCAGAGGCAGGCGGATTTCTGAGTTCGAGGCCAGCCTGGTGTACAGAGTGAGTTCCAGGACAGCCAAGGCTACACAGAGAAACCCTGTCTCGAAAAACAAAAAAAGAGAGAGAGAGAGAGAGAGAAAGAAAGAAAGAAAGAAAGAAAGAAAGAAAGAAAGAAAGAAAGAAAGAAAGAAAGAAAGAAAATCTAGAGAGAGATGGCAACTCACTTCAGAAATATGTTGGGGAAGAATGGAATGAAATAACTGCCCATAAAATCCAGCATACAATTCTCTTCCATTGTGGGCCCAATCATTCCAATCTAATAGCTAAATAAAAAGAGAATTCAGCACAAGGCTCCGAGAACCTAAAAATGCTTTGTGTCTACATTGTCATTAAACCAGACATTGTTTCTGAGTACCTTTAATTTTCCTATCTTCAAGATCACTTTTAAAAATCAAATTAGATCTTTTGAAGGCCCTTAAATTGCAACAACCATACATTTTTCCAAATCTTCTCGGGCTTCAGCCTTTACAGTCTGGACTGTGTGGCCAATTAATGGAGTATCTCAAGGAAGCACTAATCATTTTGAGATGTTAAGACTATAAAAAGCAAGCAGTCTATTTTCATTATAACTGATTGGATGGAGAATAAGCTAGAGAGGTGATGTCCAATATCCATGCTACCTTTTTCAGATGGGCTTGTGCCAGTGCACACTCACAGACAAAGTCTCCCCAGTTATGCAAGTTGCTGCTCATTGACTTGGACTCTTTGAAATTCAAATTGAGTTGCCTTCTCTTCCGGGTTCAGCCTCGGGCATGAAGAAGGCAGTGAAGAGAGCAAGTTTACACTGATTTTTATCAGCTCAGATAATTCATTTGGCAAAGGAGACGTCTACTACTAGATGTTTTTCCTATGTTACTAAGTGTTTACTAAATTTTACTTTTGTCAAAACACATTGTGAATTAACAGAGCCTCATAAAACACAGAAAAGCATTCCCTGGAAGAAAAAAAAAATACTTGAGCGCTTTAAAGATTTTTGCCTACAGAAACTGAAGTCAGCAAACTGTAGTCAAGATTTAAATGTGTTTTAAGTCAAATTGTTGTTGTTGTTGTTGTTGTTGTTGTTGCTGCTGCCATTTTGAGATGGGTTCCTACTGCATAGCTCTGACTGTCCTGGAACTTATTCTTTACAGAAAGCTTCAGAGATCTACCTGCCTCTCACTCCCAAGTGGGTGCCACCACACCTGGCCAAATTTTAGTCTAAAATTGAGTGACTGTATCTTTCTGTATTTATTTGCCTGGGAAAGGATTTTATTCATCATGTGATATGCTAAATAGAGTATGTAGTATTCAAAGATTAATTGAGCTTGATAGTTTCACCATCAAATGTACTAATATTGATAGTGAGCATGTTCTTTCATCTTTCACTTCCAAATCCTACACACTCCAGTGAAGCCCAGTAGGGTGGGGGGAAAGTTGAAATCCAGATGTTTGTCAGATCTAGATGTATAGTGTCAAGTAAACAAACCACCAAACTTTTTCCAAACTGTTTTTTTTTTCCTTTTTATTCAGATGCTTGGTGTCATGGTCTGATTTGTCTCAACTGATTTTTAAAGAAAATCTCCTTTGTCAATATTTTAATTCCTTCTTCACAAAATTATCTCCAAAAACTTCACTGAATTCATTCATGGAGAAAACCCAAGGCTGTCTTTCTTTCGTTATTTTTTTTTTTTCAATCTTTGTCCATGTGCCTAGATTGAACATGTCCGTGTGTGGAAATGTGGGTATGTGTGTGCTGTGGCATGTGTATAGAGGGCAGAGAACCATCTCACTGAAAACGGACTCTCTGTAGGGCAGGCTGGTGAGGCTTTGGGCTTCTTTGGATTGCCTAGCTCAGCCTCCATTCTTACAACCCAAACACTGGAATAATAGGCGTGCAATACCATATCTAGCTTTACATGAGTTCTGGGGACCCAAATTCAAGTCCTCACACTTGAATGACATGTACTTTACCCATTAAGCCATCACCTAAAGGAAAGGGGCAGGGATAACTTCTTTGGAAACAAACAAACAAACAAACAAACAAAAAACAATATCCAGTAGACTTAGAACATAAGGAGACCACCCAGGCAGCACCAGTGTACATACTGAAAACATTGCATATCTCTATTTTTACATTTTTATTGAATGTATGAGTGTATATGAGTGTTTTGCCTGCTTTTATGTATATGTATGTATGAGTGTTTTGCCTGCTTTTATGTATATGTACTACATGCATGCTTAATGCCCAAAGATGTCCAAAGAGGGCATCAGATTCCCTGGAAAAAGTTACAGATGGTTGTGAGCTACCATGTGGTGCTGAAAACCAAACACAGGTTCTCTGAAACAACAAGCCCCCTTAACTGCTGAGCCAGATCTCCAGGCCCTATATCTGCCTTTTTAAAAAGCTGAAAGACATTTCAATTTACATGATTGGTGTGATAACTTAATATCAGTTGGGGGTGCCTGAGCTAATTTGTAGTCTAATTAGCTTTGGAGAACAAAAAAGCTCTTAAATGTCAGTGATGGCCATCTTTTCAATGGGCTACATTCCCAACACACTGATTAAACTAACTAAATCTCAACATACATTACCTTGGCCCTTCATATCTATATCTGTAGATTCTACAAACTATGGATAGAGAAGTATCTTTAAAAAAAACCTGTGTTGTATTGAATGTGTAATAAATATTATTTCTTGTTATTTGTCCTTAATCAGTACACTATAACAATTATTTGCCTAGTAGTCACATTGTAATGGGTATAATAAGTCTAATGATAATATAATGTGTACAGAAGGTTGTGTGTCAGTTATATGCTAATGTTAGACTTTTTTTGTACAAGAGACCTGGGAATTCACAGATCTTTATATCCAGATGGGGGATGAAGTGACTGGAAGTAGTCCCCTGTAGATTATGAAGGACAGCTGTCCTTAACACATAAAGAATGATCTCTGCTATGTGACTTTGGGTACAATAAAGTACCCACCTAAGAAGCTACAGACTTGATAATGGACCTGGTGTTGACATTTCCTGTGTGACCCTGACTGGTTCCTTTTACTTTTGAGTGTGGTGGATGTTTCTCACCTTTGAAATGGAAATCGAGCCGACTGTGGTTTGCAATGAAGCACTTGAATCTAACACACTTGAAACTCTAGATTTCATCCCCAGCACTCCACCCCAAAGGCGAAGGTAATCATAAGCCTGCTTCAGGCTGACTCAAGAATCTTAAGAATAAGAGCTTAGATGGCCAAGATTCTTCATCGATATAAAATTATCATTGGTTCATTGTCTATCTTATTATATGAACACTTATTTCATTGTATAAAAAAGCACTTGCTGTGAATACGGAATCTAAGGCAGCACAGGAGAGAAAGACACACTAAAAAGACCCACTCATAAATTCTATAGGACAATGACTATAGTCACAGGCTGGACCTAAGCCCACCTTTGCTTAGCTGACCCTGAGATAGGTCTTGCACCTCTCTCTTCTATGGTGACTGAATTGACTAGACATCCATGGTGTCTCTGGTTACAGCAGAGCATTCTGTCAGCCTGGGACCATGTTCTTGGCCAACTGATGAACTTAAATTTGATGACCCCACTTATGTGTCTTCCTCTCAGCCTTCCTCCAAAGGCAAAAACTCAAGTCTTTGTAGCAGTTGTGTGGCTGCAGAGCAACCCAACCAAACTCTTGGTATTTGCCATGGGAGATTGCTTCTGTGTTTTTATTTTGCTATTAATAAGTTGTCATCAATGATCAAGCTTTTGAGCATCCTCTCTCTCTCTACTCTCTGCTAGAGAAAGATGCTTCTGGGTAAGAAATAAGCTTAGATACTTGTAAAACATTAAAGAGCTATAAACTCTATGAGACACTTTACAGGTAAACTTTGTTGTTATAGCTCCAAATGTTTTGGGGGGAAAAAGTCTACAAAAAAAACTGAGAGGTGCAGGAAAAGAAAGAAAAAAAAAACATGCAACTTAGTTCATTTTAAACTTTAAAAGTCTGTTGTATGAAACTGTTGCACTTAAAAAGGCTTGGGTTCCCCCACCCCAAAAAAGCTCACACATTAGGATATTCCTTCCAAAGTGTAGCCCAACTCTCTTCTCTACACCACAACTACACCGAAGATGTGAGAATAATCAAGTTGGAGAACTACTGAAGATGTGAGAATAATCAAGTTGTAGTTCTCCAACTTTGAAGTCACAAAGCTCTCATTAGTATGTTACTATATTTGAACACTTGCTTCAAAGTACCAGAAATCAATACTAAAGGAAACAATAATAATAAGGAAAGATTTCTAGTGCTCTAATAGGGAAAGGTGTGTGAGCTGGAGAAAGAACTGTACAGAAGCCCATGACAAGTCATGATAAATGAGTCCTTATAAAATTCATGTTTAGGCAGCACCAGGCCGGGGATAATGCCATTCGTCATGGCAACACTAGGCCGCTAATGAGCCCTCATTGCATATTCATGGACAAGGCAGTTCTCCCCCTCCCTCTCGGAACCAGTGCCTGGATATATCTCTACCTCATGCAGAAGCTGAGCTCGGGCCTTCTTCTTCTTCTTTTCTTTCTTTGGCTTCTTTTTTTTTTATATTATTATTATTATTTGTTATGTTGCAGCAATTACACAGTGAAAGTGCTGCCCAAGATTGATTGCTCTGATCTGTAGTTCAATTGTAAATTAGAATACACATCCCCCCAGGGACACACGGCCCCTATTTGTGATTAAGAAAAAAGCCCCATAATAGACTAATAGCCAAAGTTCTCTCTCTTTTACTTTCAGGCAATTAGCTTGATGAAATGGCCTCTTTTTGTATACCCTGGAAGTGTAAACCGATATCATAATGAAGTATATGATGTTTATTCTATTATTTTCACCTTGCTGGGTATGCAAGAATGCATAAGTAATGGCTGCTTTGTCTAGTACGTTTACTGATTCACAAGTAAACTATGTCTTAAAGATACAGTGTGTGCTTTCTGAGCCCGAGTTAAGCAACCTCTGTGGGTGAACCTCCATGTGAAGGACTTTTTCTAATTTCCTTTCGGCTGCTGCGACAACTACATTGACAAAAAGTAGCTTAGGGGTGGAAAGGGTTTCTGGGGCTTACAATTCCAGGTCGCAGTCCATCACCGAGACTAAAGCAAGGCAAGAGTGCAAAGCTGTTAGTCAGTTACACAACACCTACATCCAAAAGCAAAGGACAGGCACCTATGCTGCCTGCTTGCTTGTTTGATTTCATCAAGATGTTTTCCTGTCCTATATAGTTCAGGACTCTTTCGCCTAGGGAATGGCGCCATCCACAATGGATTAAGTCTTCTCCTATTAATTTACAATCAAGGCAGTTCCCCACAGAAATACGCACAGGCTAATTTAATAAAGATAATTCCTCAACTGCAATCAGTGAGGATCACCTCAACTTCAGGTGATTCCAAATTGTGGCAAGTTGACTTTCCAAAGTAACCAGCTTACCATAGAAGATGAGGAAACTTCCCAGGTGCTGTGGAAAGCAGGATTCTGACAAGAAGTGGCACCTGGTCATGGGGACTACTATGAATAAATGCAGACCAGAGAAGACATGCCAGTACACAGTGTAATGAAGGCATCAGGCATCAAGAAGTGACTGTGGCAAGCAAGATATAAGTGGACTGTGTTATGACCTTCATCTTCCCAGTCAGCTGTGGGACAGTCTCTAATCTTGGATAAGTAGTTGATTTTTTTTTTTTTTAGTGGATTATACAACCCCATCTCAAAAGAAGTCTTGTCTCTTTCAAAATCCCAAAGTGGTTTTCCAAGTTTCTCGTAGCAAGACAACATTGCTTTGGCTTCTCCCATACATCAGGAGGCAGAAGTTTCAAGCAGACATCCAACCAGTTCCTTGCAGTAGAGCATGCCCAACACCATTTGGAGTCTTCTTCATATTCACTCATTTCCTGATCTTTTTTATCTTTGAGGAGATTATAAAGATTTTTAAGAGGAAAAAGAACATTCCCTACCTTCCCTTGCTGCCTGTGATGGCAGACACCTTTGGGTCTCAGCACTGGGTCAGAAGTAAATGGATCTCTGTGAACTAAATAATAGCTTGGTCTATATAGTCAATTTCCTGCCAGAGATAACCTCTAAAAACATGCTAATAGAATAAAATAAATATTCTCCAAGGACAAAGGTAGCAGGGAAATTAATAAATGAAGAAGAAAAGGGAAAAAATCTTGTCTTGGTCTCAGTAATTTAGATTTATGGAGAGTCTGTATTTCAAACATACATTTTAGTTCCTTGCCAGTCAGCACTGACCCAGTTTGGATTACTTACTAGACTGATATGGGGAAAAAAAATCTAATCCTTGTCTACACAAAATGAATCTTATTTGAACTTCTAGGAAATTATTTTTACAGTTGAGGGGGTGACCTCAACTATTTTAATAGTATTATATTTGCTGTTTTCTTAAAGCAATTGTTTGGGTTTTTTAACTACTTTTCATATGCATTTTTTAGACAAGGCCTGGCTATGTACAGAGCCTAGCTATTCACGTCCTTCCTCAGAATAGTCTCAGATTTGTGGTATCCCTCCTGGTTCACCTTTGTTTGATTTGTTGTTTGTTAGACAGATCAAGCATTACTGTGCATGCAACTTCAGATCTTCCTGCCTCACTATCCTGGGTAGCTGGAATTATAAGTCTGCATTAGCAAGTCTCTAACAATTTTGTTATTATTTAAAAGTAAAAATATCAAATGGAAAATCAAAAGGGTGATGTGATTTGCCCAAAGCCACACACTAGTCAATGGAAAGGCAAGCCTTATCCTCAGGTTAGCAACTCCAAAATCCTGGCCCTCTCTGGTGTGCTCGGATGCCTCTTTCCTAGTTAGTATGGTACAGCTCTCAGTATGAATGAATCTAATGATATTAATTAATATGTAGTCAATATTAACAAGTGAGGTTAAGATGTGCATAGTACACATGCAAGTACACACACACTTGAACACACATTGTACACGTTTGCACACATACAGGGATACTTCAATAAAAACTGGAAAGTCACAAATTTTGTTGCACTGTTACCATCTACTTATATTTCAGATAGGTAGCTTATGGTATGTTCTAAACAGAAACCTAGAATGGGTGCACCTCAGATGCAGAACTGGAAGCCGAAAGCTGTTATATAGACTATTCATATTTGAGAGTCATGATGTTGACAACTCTTTCCACAATTAATAAATTTGATGGTCCAAGTAATGTGAGTCTGTATGGGCAGAAACCTGACTGAGTCTTTTCACCAAACGTCTCTGCCAGAACCCTGTGTCCCATATTCCCCTCTAAGTGACTCAATCCTCATCACCAATGAAATCAGCTCAAAGATCACTTGCTTTCACAGATGTCTCCTTGTCCTTGTCCTAAATACCTCCTTGCTTTTGTCATCTTCATCTACAAGCCTCCTTCATTCCATCAATGGTCTTTCCCTTCCTGAAGTCCTGAGGACATGACTTAAATCTGGAATCCAACACACACGTATTTTTCTAGGTTATGCTGGTCCTGTCTGCTTCAATGACCCTCCCATCGGGGCTGCCAGTGTGCCAGATAGCCATGCTTAGAGCTCTTAGCAAAGCTGCTGGGCAGTAATCCTGGCAAGGAAATGGCCACAGCTTCAACCCGAGTCAGGCACTCAATAAATTGCTGGCTCTATTTCGGAAGGGTCTTGAGATAATAATGTATTAAATAATACATCCAAAGTAGAAATGACTGGGGTAAGAAAATCAATAAATGGTGATTCCCTAAGAGAAGCTACAGATGCCTGAACAAGTGGAGAACAAGCCCCCAGAGATAAGTCTGTAACTAATGAGGCCAGGATAATATATAAATATTGCCTGAGCTCAGATGGAGCCTTAAAGTATTTACAGTACTGTACCTTACAGTAATAATGATTTCTTTAGATTTCTCATTCATTCATTCAACAGTGTGCTGTAGATTATCTGCTGTGATAGTTACCCTTGGTTGTCAACTCTACTATATATGAAATAAACTAAAACCCAAATGACTGGGTACACCTCTGAGAGACTTTTCCTTGAGCTGGGAAGACCCACCCTAAATTGGAATATTTTGAAGAGGGAAGATCCACATTAACTCTGGGCCACACCTTCTAATGGCAGCCTACATAAAGGACATGGAAGAAAGACTCTCTCTCTCTCTCTCTCTCTCTCTCTCTCTCTCTCTCTCTCTCTCCCTGTTTGCCTTCATTCTCTCTGGCAAGTTCATTCCTTCATGGGATAGAACCTACTTTTTTGGGAGTTCAACATATACTAAAAACTAGCATAGACATTCAAGTCCTATAGACTGCACAATTACTGGATTTCTAGATTTTCCATTAGTAGAAAACATTGTTGGACTAGCTGGACCATGGGTCCTATCAGTTATGTTTCTCTACAAAAACCTGACATCTATTTTATCATATAATCAAAAGATGGACATCATGTCTTACTACTTGGAACTTTAAGTTTAATGGCAGAGACAAACATTCTATATTCACATCAGTGAATGTGAAATAGCATGATATAATTTGCACACAAAACATAGTAACAGTATAGTAGGTAGAACTCATGGTGGAAAGTTATTTATAAAGAAGTGCTTCTGTATAGAAAATCTATACAAGACAAGTCTGAAGAGTGAAAGGAGAGATGGAAGTGTGCTGAAGGGGAAAGCATTTATGAGAACAGAATGTACAAAGGTTCAGGTAAGTAGGTTACAGCCTGGAAGATTAAAAGAACATTAGCAGACCAGCAGGACTAAACCTCCAGGACCTGGTGGTAGAGAAGAATAAGATGATGCGGAGGAGATAAAGACTGTTCTAAAGCAGGCCTGTCTCCTGCCAGCGCCTGTGTGAACTTAGCACCAGGCCTGTCAGCACAGAATAAAAGATGTGATATCAGGTTTAAAAAAAAAAATCAAAAAGCTGTTGAGTCAGGTCCAGAAAACTGAACGTTGTAACTGAAAGCCATCAGAGAAAACACAGATACTCACTTCTGCTATAGAGGGTCTTTGGAAATGGACTAGGTCAGTGGTCCTCAGCCTTCCCAATACTGTGACCCTTTAATACTGTTCCTCACGTTGTGATGACCCTCAACCATAAAACTATTTTTATTACTACTTCACAACTGCAATTTTGCTCCTTTTATGAATCGTGATGTAAATATCTGTGTTTTTGATGGTCTTAGGTGACCCCTGTGAAAGGGTCTTTGACCCACCCCCACCCCCCAAATAGTTAGAGGGAGCCTAAGATCTCATAAGATCCAATCTCTACCTCCTTACACACTCATCTTGAGCACAAGGCACACCCCTTACTCACTTTCGTGCTATGAGTGACCCACTCAAAATCCCAGCTTCCTTCAAAATCAGAGTGTGGCTGACATTGCCTGCTCACAGTCTTGATCCCCGCACTTCACTCGGCAGTGAATCTGCAGATGAAAGGGAAACGAAGAAGAAAGAAAAAGTAGCCCTCATCTAATTTTCTCAATCTACCCTTAATGCCCGACATGGGTCCAAGCATGTGTAGATGCTCATGGGTGTGATTTGGTGGGTATGTGCTATGATATATGACCCTCTGTTTTTACTGAGGCTTCTTCCTATCCTTCCCTGTGAATTTCTGTAAGGAAACATCCCCACTTTCATCCCTGTATCACGCGTTGGTCAAAGGGGCTGTTCCATGGTTGGTCTTTGATGTAAGTCTGGTCAGTTTATTGAAATAACAGGACATAAAAGATATTCCTTAATGGGACCAACTCTGACTCATTAGCCCACCACAAGATGCATAAAAACCACATCACTGGAAAATCCTGCACACTGCCAATATTCACTGGTGAGAGATGCTCTTCAGGTTGGTGCATTGGGTCTAGGGAGCATTATGCACAAGGTCCTGCTTTGGATTCATACCATCACGTTCAATAAACCAGTAAATAAAAGAGTATTATATATGGGGGGTTGCACGCATGCCAAGGCATATATGTGGAGGTCAGACAATGATCTTGGATGTTGGTCCTTACCTCCTACCTTATTTAAAATAGGGTCTCTTTTTTTGTTGTTTTTTTTTTTCCACCTCTGAGTACACCAGGCTATCTAACCCATGAGCTTCCAAGAATTCTCCAGCTCCCATTTCATTGTCAGAGCCATGGGTTACCATGAGGTTACAGATGGGGTACTGTGACATGGGATTACCTTGAGATTACAGAAGGGATACTGTGACCAGGTCTATGTGGGTTCCAGGGATCCAGACTGGGGTCCTCATGTTTGTTCATTATGCATTATTTTTACCCAATTCAAGCATAGCCTTAAGATGTTGTTTCTATTAACAAAGTGCCAATGGTCAGGAGCTTCCCATTGCCTGCTCTCCCAATCCAGGTCAATGATACCCATGTCTGCTCCTTTGTGCAGATTCAAGGCTTTGGAAGACAAAGCGCAATTGGAAGTCACAGGGGTCAGCTAATGAAAACTTTACATAAAAACAAAACAAACACACCAAAACCATTTTACAGTCAGTCCAACTGCCTTTAAGTTTCTTTCTCGCAAGTGCTGCCCTTTACAAAATAATGTCAAGTTTTTAAAAGTAGACCTTTTAACTAAACAAGGTTGATGATTGGGGGTGTAGCTGAATGGTTGAAAACTGGCTTAGAATGCCTAAGGCCCTGGGTTTACAGGTCAGGACAATAGCAAGAATAATACATTTAAAATAAAGTTGATATCCACAGCCTAACCGTTTCACTGGGGTTTTTAATCAATTATTCAAAAGCTTGCTGTTCGCTACTTGGATAACTATGTGGGTCATCACTTTAAAATTGGGAAGTCTAGTTTGGCAATTTTTTTCATTATCTGGGAGATCTGAAAACCACCAACCAGAAATCCCTATGCATGCAGATCAAGGAAACATTTCAGCATAGCTTAACCTACTTAAATATGAACGCGCAACAAGGATGCCCTCAGCACAAAGTCTACAGTTTCCAATGGTATACAGTTAATAGAACATCTGTCTTTAGTGGGATGAAAGAAAAACAAAACTTAACCATCATAACATAAAATTACATCTAATGCTGAACACACTCCTCTATTCTCATACTTTTTCTGAAACCTGTAAACTCCTTAGTAGGTACAGCTAGAGTGTGAGAGTGTGTCTGTGTGGATGCTCCGAATCTTCACTGCTGTGATAAGCTATGTATTTTAGGCTCAATTCAAGATGTTACAGAGTTATTTTCATCTCCCAGACCCACCATCATGGCTCAAAGTCAGTCTTAAGGAAACAGCCTGTTAAGAGAATCCCTCTGCTCTCTGGAAAAGCTTACGGTGCATGGAAAAGCTCGTGCATCCTCGGCATGACATCCATGGGCACTGGATATAAAGGAG
Organism: Mus minutoides; assembly: GCA_902729485.2. Lineage (NCBI taxonomy): Eukaryota > Metazoa > Chordata > Mammalia > Rodentia > Muridae > Mus > Mus minutoides. The sequence goes on from LR749496.1 coordinate 4,231,158, forward strand.
GATGCATGCAAAGATGCCGCTGCAACTTGGCTTATTGATTGACTGAATCAAAGAAGAAACGATAATTACCTCTGGTTCCATCTGGGCTGAGAGAGTCCATCTACACAATCTTTTGTGCAGCAGGAATGAAGCTTTATTCCAAAGAAAACCCGCTTTAAAATATCTCCAGAGATCGAATGCCTTCCTTCGCACCCTTGCAGCTCTTTAACGCGTGCTATGGGCCAAGTCTTGCAATTAGAATCAGTCACGTTAAGTGCTCTAGTCACATAATGCTAATAGATCACTTTATAATGTGAGCAGTTTTTAAAAGTCGTATTTAATTCTCCATTATTACTGTACTGAATGCTGCTTGTATCTTTCTCTTGCCTTATGGATACTGAAGCCTAGCAAAGGGACAGACGCCTGTTGGCTGATACATTGCTCAACACTGGCTTTAATTCTCACAGGCTCGAATTGGGACCCCTGGTCTATAGTCTATACCAATGTGATTATTTTGATTTCCAGACCAAATAATGAAGAAGTCTTTTATTCTTTTTGTGTCTTATAAGTGGAGTCTGAGGTAAAAAAAAAAAATTCACAGGAGCATGTATATTCCTCTTGTTGCATGTGTATGAGCACACGAGTGTGTGGTTTTCTTTAAGAAAATGAAATGAACCAGAAAATAAGCCCTTAACAGTAACCCAAGAAATAAAACAAAATCATTTACAACACATGGGATTGTTTCAGGATATGTCGAGATTACACGGTTTAAGGGAACTATCCCGAATGTGGAAGCAATTATAAGGAAATTCATGACTCATTAGCAAACATTCCATATTGTGTTTCTCATTTCTGGGTCAATGTTACTAGTAAATATAGACTTAAGATTTAGCTGTTCCCTTGACTTCAGCACTAGATTATAGATAGTTGGACCATACGAAACAGAAAGCAAAAGGCCCCATGGTTTTGAAGCTCTTTATCTTTTATATGTACACAATTTGGTCCTTAGGGTAGGCAAGAAAGAAAGAACTTCAAAAATGTAACGGTAAGCATCGAATCGGTGACAGAGGAGTCGCCTGTGAATGTAAAGTAAGAATTACAAGGAGCAAATGTGTACTGGTGATGTCTGTGGGGATTTTGTGTGCACCCTGCTTAGTATGCAAAATGGCTGGTGAACTCAAGTACCCAATACTGTATGTAATGGGATCCAGATGTCTAACAGAGAGAGAAAAATATTTTATAGCAATAAATGTGACATTGACTCTTAAAGGCTTTGCTGTTTCGAAACAACTTCCCAGTCTTCCTTTTCTTTATATTTCAAGATAGCTTCAAGTAGATTGTTTAAGGACATTATTTTCATAGTTTGAAAGAAAGAGTATTTAACTTGTTACTAACTTCCAAATTACATGTCGAAGGAGGAATGATCTGGAAAAAAGTAATTTTGAAATTTATTCATTTATCAAAGCACTGGACTCCACAAAGCTATTTATAATACACACATACACACACACACACACACACACAAATGTATATATTTAAAACATATATATATATATATATATATATATATATATATATATATATATACACATATACATATATGTAAATAAAGCATAATTCCTCCTGCCCCTAAGGAACTTAAAATACACTGGTTGCAATACCTTGCATGCAGCTGTTTGGGTGTATGACCCAAACAGGCACAGAGTGCCTGAGAATTAAAGGAAGGGGGAGAAAACCCTGTGGCTAGAGGGTTCCGTGAAAAAGGCTATCACTGATCCATGAGGCCAGGATTTCCCACTTCAAGACCTTCCACTGAAAGAGCAGTGAGGCTACCTTGGGGAAAAGCCACCAGCTCTCTAGTGTGGCCATGGCAGTTGCCTCTAACCACTTGGCTCTCCCAGCATCCCTGCAGTGACTTCCAGTGATGCTCCAACTGCACCTTGGGAAATGCTCTGAAGCCCTTGTAAGTGCAGCATCCTAATGGCGAGGTTGTAAGCTCCGTAGTTATCAAAGGCTGAAATTCCCTTCCAGCTTTCTCCTGTAATGGTTGTGGGCAGTCGCTTCATCCATTCCTCACACCTGCATCTTCTTGCCTACATCACCTGCACTGTCGGTCCAACTTTCGCCAGGTCCTGCACACAGTTGTTGTGTAGAACACGCGTCTTTTGAAGGATCCTTAGCTGTCAACCTCTCAGTCTTCTAGTACACATCCATGCTCTCTTAGTCTCTTTTCTCTTGTTTGAAGTTCCTTCTGTATAAACTCCATACTTTTCAAATTCCTCTTCACCTTATATGCCTCCTCTCTGGCAGAAACTACTGGGCCTGCCCTGACATCTTGTAAGAGAACTGGGGATTCTCCCCTAAGCTCTGGCTGCAGCTCACACTCAGCTAGCATAAATGAATAAGGCCTCAGACAACAGAGGGGAGTAGGGTCAATGGTTTAAGATGACAACAATGGAAAACCCCTTTGTTAATTAAAACATCAACCCCTCTCTGCTCTTGGCACTCCCTCTGTCTACGACCTAGTAGACTGGGTCTCAATATTGCCAATATGTCCATGTTTTGAAAGACAAAAATCTTTGCCTAAAGATTTCCTGTTGATCATTGTTGGACATTAAATGAAAACAAGCAAACAAACAAAAAGACCAACCAGAATTCTATCAATTTGACGTGAATAAAAAAAAATGTAACAGCTGAATGACTAAAAGTGTAGACCTTGACTCTTAAAATACTTAATTCTAGACTTTCTCAAAGATGCATGACCCCATCCTGATAGGATTTCTTTCCCTTATAGTTATCCGTATATCTTCTTCTCCAATATACTCTGTCCCTTAAGGACCAGGGTCACATGGGTAGTTTTGTCCTTCTTCTCAGTGCATAGCACAATGTGGACCTCAAAAAGTAGGCCACAAGCCAAGAATGGTGGTGCACACCCTTAGCCCCAGCACTGATTGGCAGGGGCAAGCAGATCTCCAAGAGTTCAAGTCCAACCTGGGATGCATGGCAAATTCCGAGCTGCATAATGAAATGTTGTCTTTTTTTAAAATAAATAAATAAATAAACTCAAACAAATAAAATAAATAAAAGCAGATCACTAAGCCCCATACCCATGTTCTTCTAAGCTACGAGACTATAGTAAGCTCTGTAGGTGACTCCAGACACAACAAAGAATAAATGTGTTCATGTTCCGAATGATCCTATTTCTCAGCACACTTTACAAAATCTAAAAAGTTTATAGACACTGTCAAAATTCAGTCAATATTTGACTTCCTTAGAACCATCTGGAACTTTTCACATGAGGGACACAAAGCAACCAGTGAGGTTAGTAACCTGGAAATCTAACCCGTGGGCCCTGTGTATCTCTGAGTCTAATCTATACCTCCCTCGAATGGAAGTGACTATCTAAGTGGTTTTAAATTTCACCTGAAAGAGTCCCAAGGGACAGATGTGTCAGTATCTTCATTTTGTTGAAAGTTGAGTATAGCGCATACCACATGGAAGGAAATGCACTGTCTCCAAAGCCACGGAAAATAGGCAGAGATGAGGATGGCAAAGGCTGGGGTAGCAGACACACTGCAGGGCGCAGTGATGCTGGACCACAGTTCTGCACGTTTCGTGCTTCTGATCTCTGGTCCAGTATTTCAGCATGGGGGCACTCAACCCAAGGAGTTACCAATGCCTAAGTGCTCAGCTCTGAAAGTATTCTTGCGGTTGTGTTTTAACACGTTGGAAATAGGAGAGCTGTTGGCAGAGAACCGGTTTGTGATTATTAACAATGGCACCGGGTCAGGACACCCCAGCAAGTTGCCATGTAGGCAGGTGAGTCGGGAGTGTAAGGTCACTCTGCTATGTGGCAAGTTTAAGTCTAGGAACTTTAAGATTCCTTGTGATTTACCATTTTACAAATGAAAACGCTGAGATGAAGAGTGTCTGTCTCCCGAATCACACAGCAAAAGAGACAAGGAAGGGCCTGTGAACTCGGTGTTATTCCGCACCAGAGATCAAGCCGCTCACATAGAGTACAGTGCCCCTCCCCCACAGCACTTGACCTAACCACACTGAAAATTATAATCTGGATGACCGTATGATCCACAGAAGAATTCTAGCATCTTATTCATTTGCAAAGGGAGTTTACAAAAAGCAACCATCTTGGGCAGGCATTGTTAGAGGGAGGTATCGGGATCTCATACCCACTGCTCAAGGACAGAGTCAGGATCAGGATGCAAAGCCACCTGAGAGGAGTTACTGAGAACACTGGGGCCAGGTATAAGGCATTCTTGCTCCTTTAACTCTGACTTTTCCTCTGTGCTTCACAACCCACTTCATTCTCTCCCACAAACCACCCTTCCCCAGCAAAGCTTTCAGTTTCCAGGCACAGTGACTAATTCTACCTCAGTGAGATATCACAGGTCCAGTCTCAGATACCATCTGAATTAATCTCAAGGAAAGAACAGACCCACACCCAACCAGGGCCAGATAGCTAGCCCTATTCCAATCAGCTGGAGCCTGGCACTGATGTTCCATAGAACTGGTTCTACCAGCCAGCCAGTAGCACAGAAGAAAGTCTTTTCCATCTAAGTGCTGGCGAGTTTTGTCTATAAAAATCATCCTATCAAGAGGGGCCTATATCAAAGGGTAGTAAGGGTGTATATAAATATAATTTTGCTTTCTGTGTGTTCTAAATTCTCCACAGTGGAGATATGTGGCTTTGTACTAAGAGAAAAGGAACCCAACCTCTGTGAGGATTAAAGCTGATTTCCACGCTGGTTGGTATTCAGAGACTTAAAGGTCCAGATGAAAAGTGCTTTCAGTGGTGACTGGATGGAGGAAATGCTTACCAAAGATAGAACCTCACCTGAAAGTCCTGAGATTGGAGTAGGCCCTCCGAAGGAAGATGTCAAAGCTGAACCTGGAGGATTCGCTGGGCACTGTGCATACTGATGTCCTGTGATTGGCAGGCCACTAGCTGCTAGGTTAGGACAGACCAGAGCAGAGGGGAAAAGCGTGAGACAGGTGGAAAACAAGACAGGATTCTAGAGGACAAGAGACAGGGGCCACTCGGGGGGGGGGAGCAAAATAAAAATAGATATTGCAAGCAATGAGCTTGAAGAACGAGACATGAAAGGGCCAGGAGATGCCAACTGTTCTTCAGTAGGCAGGGAGAGAGATAGAAGGCTGGTCCTTCATACACATAAAGGACAGCCTCTGCTCCAGAACACTCGGAGATCGGGAAGACTTTTACAACCAGAGCAGAGTAATGTGCTCAAAACAGAGAACAGCTGGCGGGAGCCAGGTGAGGCGGGGCAGCAGGAGGTCAGGAACTAAAAGCAGTTACTGCAAGAGCAGGCCTGAGCATGGCTGGCAAAAACACCCACCTACAATTTAAAGATGCTAGCCACTAGGTCCCAGCGTCCAGCGTCCTTCCATTGGCCCTACAAGTCTCTCCAATGGTAGTAAGGGGTCACAGGCCTTCCTTATGGCTCTAGATCTATGAGCTCTACATAAACAAAGTTCGGGAGCTTTTCTTTATTGCGTTTATTTATTTGTTTGTTTTAAGTGAGAGTTTTGCTATATATGGCCCAGTCTGGCCTCAGACTTAAAGACTCACCACACACACAAACACACACACATACACCACCACCACCACCACCACCACCCTGCTGGGATTACAGGTGTGCACCACAACACACAGCTCTTCCAGGAATCCTCTCTTTGAGTGTATTTCTTTGATACACTCACCTGTTGCCCACAACCCTGGCCAGGGGATATTTTATTGCTCTCCACTGAACATACCCTTGCTTACTTTCTGTCTTTGCAGAAAGTCCCTTCTGTCCTTCTTGTATGCAGGGCGAGTGCTGTATTATTGGACTACATTCCCAGTCCTTTACTGACTTTTTATAGCTTCAGCTAGATAGATGCTCTTAGAGGACTGGCACTGGGCCAGCTGACATCGTGGTTGGATATCTTAGAAGGTTTAAGATGTTTACAGGTGCCATAACACTTTTAAACTCCAGAGACACATCTCCGTGCCCACTTCTTGAACCTGAGCTGACCTTGTGAATGGTGGACCAACCCAGTATGTGACTCAGCTCCCCCAAAGGGATGATTACGTTACTACTTTGTCTTGGGACATTCACTTTTTTTTTTGACCACCGAGCGGTCGCAAGAAGGCTAACGGTGAGATGGCAATGAGGCTCAGATTGCATGGAATGACCCTGCTCAGGCATCCCCCCCCCATCTGATGGTGCCACAATGGCTGGCCAGCGTGAAGCACCAGAAGTTCAAAAGTAAGCAACCCACATGAAGAGCCAGCCTGGACTACCTGGCAACCCACATGAAGAGCCAGCCTGGACTACCTGCCAGCCTCAACGTCAGGAAACCCACATGAAGAGCCAGCCTGGACTACCTGGCAACCCACATGAAGAGCCAGCCTGGACTACCTGCCAGCCTCAACGTCAGGAAACCCACATGAAGAGCCAGCCTGGACTACCTGGCAACCCACATGAAGAGCCAGCCTGGACTACCTGCCAGCCTCAACGTCGGGAAACCCTCTGAGACCACCCAGCTCATCCCAGTTGACACTCAGAACCAGGGCTGGCTGTGATACAGTGAAGGCCATGTTTTTCTATCAGTAAATTTTAGGGTGATATGTTGTGCAGAAAGGTAATAGGACCAGACATACTTGAGTCTCAATGAGGATTTATTAAGTTTGTTTCAATAGCAAACAAAGGAAGGCAATCTCCTTTTGGTCTTCTTTTGTGTTTGGTTCTGTCTATCGTCTATCTATCTACCTACCTACTTATCTATCTATTGATCATCTATCTATTGACCACCTATCTATTTATCTATCTATCATTTATCTATAGCTCTAGCTCTCTCTTCAAACAGGTATAAAAGGCTGTGTTTTCTTTTGTGGTCATGTACAACAAAATCCTATTTAAAAAAAAAAAATATGACACCGAATCTCCTTCCCCTGTTCTCTGCAGACTTTGTTCCTTCTCTCTATAGTATCTTTGCATCTTCTGTGTACTTTTTAGGTCATAAAACTGGGAACAAGATACTCTACCCCATGATGCTCTTGGCTCTGAGGTCACCTCATCTGGAAGGCACTGTTATTTTTGGCCACCTTTAGCCCTTCTTGTCGATGTTCCACCCATCTGTAGCAGGAGCTCCCACTCCCTTCCCCGGGCAGTCCAGGAGGTCTGCAGATAGCAGCTGCATCAGGAGCCTGGGGAAGACAGCAAGCAGGGTGGTCAGAAGAGACATCATGAATACACAGCTTCCAGCCAGGCAGTGTAGGTGGTGAGGCAGAGACACTGAGGTCTGGAGACCTGCCTGGATCCAAGTAGGGGTGACTCATAGCACGGTGGTCAAGCAGCTGATAAACCATGGAGACTGAGGAACACACAAGAACTGGACCATCTTCTGCATGGAGGGGGTCAGCTCCATCTATATTGCCTCCGCAGGCTGGGCTGCAGTGTTAACGCTGCAACGAGCCTATATCGGCTCCTGTCAAGAGACGCTTGCCCCTGCGCGAGGTGAGGACACCAAATTCTGGATGCGCATGGACCTCAGTAGAGGGCATGAAGAAGCCACACCAAGAATTGCAAGCACACGGCTAAAAGGACTCTCTGCAGGGCTGGCTGGCTACTCTAGCAACAGGCAAAACCGTGTCACCTCGGGTCAAGGAGAAAGCCCTACAGCCCAAAAATAGCTGCCCTCTCAGCTGCCGGAGCATCTAAAATTATACCATTGAAGATTTATTTCTTTGCGCACCTCACCTTGGTTGGGGGCAGATCGGGGAAGGGACCCACAAAAACGTCTTCACATGAAGGTGCAAAAGGCCTGTCAGCCCCTCAGAGTTATTCAGGGCAGGGAAAGGAGGGAGGTGTTGAAAGGCCGGGAACCAGGCAGAGGAAGTGCTGGTGAGGGACAGCAAAGGGCAACCTCTCCTATTTCAGACTTTCACCCAGAAGGAGCCTGGCCGGCAGCTACATCCTAAAACCAAGGCCCAAGCCATTTGCCAGTAAATTCGAACCATGCGTGTAAACAATCCTAATAATTTATTGAGATGCCTTTTAAATACAAGATTATGTGGGGTTGTGCATGACTCTACTTCAAAATTGCCGCAGTAAGGGGGCCAGGGGAGGGGTGCATTAAGGAACCATTGGAAAGAATCATGAGAGGCTACACAAGGAAATGGTATATACTTACCACATTGGAATGTAGTCCTGGGAAAGCTAAAGACAGGTAATTGGGTCAAAGTTTGGTTTCTAGGGAGGGATTCACTCAGAAATCCAGGCAAAGGCTCTGTCTTTATGTGTAGAAGTCTGGATAACCTGACCCAAGATGACGAAGCATTAAACAAAATACAAGCAAGTAATCACCTCCAGACCAGTGAATCAACGAGTAAGAACTTCATAGGATTCCCGCTTTGAAATCCTTAAGAAATATCACGCCAGGCAGCGGTGGTGCACGTCTTTAATCCCAGCACTTGGGAGGCAGAGGCAGGCGGATTTCTAAGTTCGAGGCCAGTCTGGTCTACAGAGTAAGTGCCAGGACAGCCAGGGCTACACAGAGAAATCCTGTCTTGAAAAACAAAAAGAAGAAAGACAAAAAAAAAAAAAAAAAAATCACAAGCTCAGGAAGATGCCCAAAGCTAGCTAGGGTGGGAACTTCCAAGGTGCCTTTGATGGGCTGTCAGGATAGGCAGGGATAAGTTAGGGACCTACGAAAAAATCAAGGAAGACAAAAAGGGAAGAATGAAAGACCAGCTAGTTGGTGCAGCTGTGGGTGTGGCTGTGAGTGTGGCTTCCTGCACATCGCCTGAAGTGAATCCTGTGGAAGAACAATTGCAAGGATAACCAGATCTCTTAGTTGTAGGATGTAGCTTAGTTAGAAAAGTGTTTGCCTAGAATGCAGGAAGTCCTAGCTTCGACTCCCTGCACTGCATAAAGGGACTCGGAGGTACACAGAGGCAGATGAGGGAAATCAGGAGTTCAAGGCCATCCCTAGCTTCTTAATGAATTTGAGTTCAGTCTGGATTACTCAAGACCTTATCTAGAAACAAATTTTTAAAATAAAATAAAGACCAAAGTTCTACAACATTTACATCATTTGGCAGTTTTTAAAGAACTTCCAAGACCCAGGGAGTGGGGAGGCTTGGAGAGGTGGGGTGGGAAGCTGAGTACATCCTCTGGGGATGAGGGAGGAGAAATGGGATGAGGAACTGTTGGAGGGCAGACCTTCAGGGGGATAACGACTGGACTGTAAAAAGATGATTAAAGATAAAGGAAAAAAAAGAACTTCCAGATAATGGTACCTAAGTACTCAAAGCCCCAAGAAAGAAGAAAACTTACTTCCTATTTTTATGAAGAAGAAAGCTTTGGGTTTGAGCAATAAGGTGACCTGTCCAAGGTCACCCAGCTGCTTATACAGAGCACCTTAGGTCTTGCAACTGGAATCTTTCTATCTAAATCCCTTCCTTTGTGTACCCCAACACTCTTGGGAGTTATAAGAAGCATTAGAGAACTTTTCTTCCCAGATCTAGTGTGACAACTAAAATGACCTTTCTTCATCTTGATTCATTCGCATACTCAACAAATAACACAGAGCCACAGATGTCACATAGATGACTGATAGGTGGCCCTGCCCAACTACCCCCTTTTCCAAAAAAAAAAAAAAAAAAAAAAAAAAAAAAAAAAAAAAAAAAAAAAAAAAAAAAAAAAAACACTCTCTCACCCAAGGACCCTGAAATCACACGATGTTCAAGTCCCTTCTATTGCATGATATGGAACTTGATATAATTTATGCACATGCTTGCATGCACGTTAATCATTTGCAGATAGCTTGTAATACTTAATGCAATGTAAATGCTATGTAAATAATTATAGTGCTACAGATTTTAGAGGGGGGAAGCAGCAAGAAACCAAGCCAAGTCTGGTAGACTTTGAGGATATGGAGGATGGATAGATCTTTTTTGACCCTGAAATGGCACCTAATAATTTACACACTACGTTACTGCCCATTTCCTCTTAAGAAAAGTCAGGTCCTTCTGAACAATGGCCTAGTCTTATTCAAAGCTGTCTCTCCAAAATTGAAACAGTTCCTACTCAAATAGGTACTGGGTAAATATTTATCTAATAAATCATACTGAGTATCAAGGAAAGCTTTTGGGCCAATGCCTGCTCTGTGTCCCAGGTAGCATAAAGCCACTTAGACAGGTCATCTCGCTTAATCACGATTCTAAGTGACAAGACAGAAAATGCCGAGAGAGGACGGAGAAAGTGCTGGGGAAACATGAAGCTCTGCCTTTAACCTGTTCCACTTAAGGCCAGAGCACCGGCCACGCTGCAATGTTAAAAGGCAACAAATTTAAAACGAATAGAGGAAATATTTTTAAAGCAGCGTATAATGCACCTTTGGAATTCACTGCTGCAGGATATTATTGAGGGAAATAGTCTAGCAAGATCCAAGAAAGGATTAGACATTTATATGAACGGGAATAATATTGGCAGTTACACTAACTAGGTTAAAAAGTTACAAGGCATGTCCGTCCTGGGCTCCGGGGCCTCACTGTGCGCCAGCTGAAGTGGAGAAGGAATTTCCCTTGTTGGTGGAGCAGTGTGTAACTGACCAGATGCATGAGTGCTCATAATTTTGCCGTCTTCTGTAACAGAGGCAGAGAGCACTGCTGGGGGAGATGTTTCTGAGATAGACGATTTCGGCAGCTCAGTGACCTCTAAGCATGAGAGAAAGAGAGGAGAGAGAGAGAGAGAGAGAGAGAGAGAGAGAGAGAGAGAGAGAGATCGGAGTCTTCAGGGATTTCACCTGAGAGCTTTTTTTTTCAATTTCAGAAATTGGAAATAGTAAAAATAATAATAATAATAATAATAATAATAATTTCTGTCTTCCAAATGATGAAAATATTTCATGAGATGGAGTAATCATGGAGTGGCCATAATCTCATTAGAGGCTTGAGGATGAGATCTGGCAGCCTATTTCCAGAGCCCTATGCCTCAGAATCCTCCTGGAGACTCACACATGGGCATCATCTGTCCCACTTTGGTATCATCTAAGACTGTTCTGTCTTACACAGGTGCGCTTATGACCTACGCGCTGAACGAAACTACCTTTCGCGGGTGTTCTAACAAAAGCAGCTCTTAATCCTGTCCACTCACCCTAGGAAGCACTTGTCCAACAGAGTCAGCTCCGCTGGCAGGCTCAGCCTCGATGTTGGTACAGTGTGCTTGACACTCTTTCACTCTCCTGCTGAACAACCGATGGCAAGTTTTAACCGGAAGTCAAAATCCACAAAGACAAAGTATCATATTAAACAGAATGCTGAAAGAACAGAGAGATAGCCCACCAGGGACAGGGCTTGCCCCAAAGCCTCGCAATCTGAGTTAGACCCTTAGAACCCACAGGAGAAAACTGACTCCTTTGACTAACACATGAACAGTGTGGTGTGGTGTGTGTGTGTGTGTGTGTGTGTGTGTGTGTGTGTGTGTGTGTGTGACACATAAATAAACAGATAGGAATTAAAATTCAAAAGCATGATATAATTGAAAATACTGAAACCTGCCGGGCAAGTGTAGTGCACACATTTAATCTCAGCACTAAGAAGCCAGAAGCAGGCAGATTATCTGTGAGTTCGAGGCTAGCCTAGACAGTCAGGAATACACAGAAAAACCCTGTCTCAGGGGCAGTGGGAGGGGAAGCCAGAATTATTCATTATCATTACTTTATAGTCTTCAGTCATCCAAGGGTGAAATGCATTCTGAAACTGTCTATGCTTGGAACATTAGGAAAAGGGCCCCCAACATTAATCTCTCTTTCTCTATCTCTTTCTGTCTCTTTCTGTTACATACCACACAAATAGATAGATAGATAATAGATAGATTGGTAAGATAGATGGATGGATGGATAGATAGATAGATAGATAGATAGATAGATAGATAGATAGATATAGAGATAAAAGAAAACTTGCAGGCCAAATCTTAAAGTAAATAGATACCCCAAAGATGTTATTGATGGATTTTTTTTCTGGACAAAGTAACCACAAATTCCATTAATATTTTCAGATATGTTCTCATATAAAGCAAGTTTTTAAAAACACTGTTCTGGGCCCCAGTCCAAGACAAAAGTCTCAAATGGATCTAGATGCTTTCCTTTCTGTGACCTTTGGACCTTCTGTGTAAGAGTTGTTTCTTTGGGCCTCCTTTAAACTGGCAGAATATCAATCAGATTCTCTTAGCTGAAGATTATTCACATAGTGTCTACATCTCATCCTGAGAAAGCTTTAAGCCTTGCTGCTGATACCACTGGACATTTTGTTAATTAGTTACATATAAGCCCTTACAAATTTGCCTGTTTTCCCTGGATATAAGCTTTTCTGTTTACTTTTCACATGATTATTATATAATCTTATTATTATCAGATCATAGGTAGCCTCCAAACCATCTTTTCATAAAGATTTCAAGTTTACAAGCTGTTTGCATGCATGAAGTCCTAGGTTCATTCCACATCCTTGCATTAATTGGGCATTACTCAGTGGGGGTCATTTAGGATATTCCTTGGCTACATATAGTCTAAGGGCAGCCTAAGACAGAAGAGACCCTGGGGTTGGGGAGGGAAGAGAGACGGAAGGTATTTGTTAATATAGTTCTTGGGTTTTGCCAACAGTTCTTACAGTAGCAATATAGGCATAGCCATATCACTATTCTTCATTAGGCAATGAGAATTAGTATTAATGAACAAAATGAGAAATAGAAAAGAAAGAAGGAAAAAACAGATAAGAAAGGAAAAGTATCAACTTTTTAAAAAGGTGCATGTTGGCTTCTGTGTGTCTCCTAGCTATGGGGATGAACAGGTAAATCATGGATAGATTCCCATTCTCAGGTCCCTAGCCAGGTTCCTCCCTGGAGCTTTCTCACAGTGTTGTACCACCACATCTCAGAAACAGCTCAGGGGTGGGAGATGGCTCAGTGGGTAAGAATGACTGCTGAATAAGCTTGAGGACCTCAATTCAGATCCTTCAGTAAAAATCCCAGGTGTGGCCTTTCCAGGCTGTCACCCTAGCCCAGGAATGGGGGCAGGAGGTTCAGAAGGATCCCTGGAGCTTGAGATGGAGAATATACAAGAGGACACTTAATAATGATTTTCTCTGGCTTCTGGCTAATAGGGTTCTCTCTGTGTCTCTCTGTCTCTGTCTCTGTTTCTATCTCTGTGTGTGTGTATTCGGGCGCGTGCGTGTGTGTGTGTGTGTGTGTGTGTGTGTGTTTGTCTTTCTGTCTGCCCCTCCCTCCCTCCCTCCCTCCCTCCCTCCCTCCCTCCCTCCCTCTCTCCGTCTCTCCCCCTCTACCTCCCCATCTCCCTCTCCACATCCCCTGGTTCTATAGTTGCTAACCTTATCAATTCTGACAGAACAAAGTCAAAGCAGGGAAGGGCAGCCTCCTGGCCTCCCAGTGGATGTCCAGTCATCCTCGTGAAAGTCAGAGAGTCCACTGTTAACCAACAGTGTTAAGATGGAGCAAACATGACCAGTCCTAGGAGAAAAGGAACCTGATGAGACCAACACACAAATATTTTCCTGTGAGGTGGAAGAGGCACAGCCCATATGTGACCACAAGCCTGTCACCGGAGCTCCCGAGGGATAATGTGGAAAAGCAGTTGGTTTGAGCAGCTTTTCAAGAGCCTTCACTAATACCCGGCTTTGAGGAGGGATGACAAAGACAGAAAAGAAAGCAAAAGCACTTTGGTCTATGATGCTAAATTTATTGCCTGGAAAAGGAGGAAAGCAAGCAGCACAGAAATGGTTATCTTCTGACTAGTGGAAATCAAACCAATGGTTTCTTTCCTCCTTTGTACACCAAGGCCAGCCCATTCACACAAACTCTACACAGGTGTTGTTCTAGAAGAAGCCCAGCCTTCATGCACATCTCTACAAAGACTCTGATTAGAACCTCTTCCAATTCAATATGATTGATACAGTACATTTGGCAGCTCCTTTATGTCTATCACCAGGAAGGACTCTCAGTCAGGAAAGCCACAAGTCCTGCCTTTTCTTTTTTGCAGATAATATGGTGAATGTCACAGAATCAGGTGCTGGCTAATAGCTTGTGAGAATTAGCTACTCCAACACGGCATTTTTGTCCTGTCTTCACTGATCCCTTACATCTACCAAAAAATATGTCTAGAAGCATGCAACTTGGTCATGGTGGATAGAATAAGGACACCAGTGGTTTACAACCTAGGTAACCCTGAACAAGCACATGCACTCTCTAGACCTCTCCTCTGCTCCTGAACCATTCAATGGAGACAATATCACCCACCTAGCAGAATTGTCCAGAGAGAAATACCAGGTCCTCTCACAAGAGGAATCATATATATATATATATATATATATATATATATATATATATATATATATATATATATAAAATGTATGTATGTATATGTGTATGCTTATACATATATCTGTACTGAGCATTTCTTAAAGTCAATTTCTCCTTACCATCTTCACAGACCACAAGGTGATTTTTGGCAAAGTCAATCAAGAAAGGAAGGAAAGAAACACATTTTTTTTTTCTCCAACAAGTAAAAGCAATTAAATGTCAAATATTAACTGTTCCTAGGAGTAAATTTTTTAAATGGGTTAAAGGCTCAGCCATTATAGACCTCCAATATGTAATTTCTAAGAAAGGACCAGGTAATATATTTTTTTTAATTAAGTGGAAGATAAAATGCTAGAGCGACGTGTCCCTTCAGAAAGCACTTTTTTATCCATTTCCAGTGGCTTCCAATTGCATCATGCCTTTTAAGAGGAGCAATTTGTTTAACATCCCTTTATTTTTCAACCTTCACATGCAAGAAGCATTGATTTATGATTTTGCTGATTAAAGCACTGGTGTCTGAAGCAATAATGATTTCAATTATGGAACTTCCACCCGCGTGTGTTATTCTGATTTTCTCTCCGTTCTCACCACATTTCCATTGGCGAAAGAAGGGGGTCTGAGTAGATGATGTAATTTTTAAAAGCCCCTGGACTAATTTAATATCAGGAAAGAATGTATGGACAGATGGACTGATGTTCCATTTTGGATGATGGGGATGTATTGTATTTTAATATGCTCTGACAAACTCTCAAACAGCTCCCTGGTGAGCCCCTACCTGATATCATTAGGGTTATTTAGTGCTTGGAGCCTGCCCAATCCCCACTGGAACCACAGTGAACTCGTAGGAACCTGCACACTCAATTCACTCCACGTCTAGGGTCATGCTTTCTCTTTATGCTGGGCTGGAAGAAACGATTAAGCTCATGTTTAGATTTTTAGCTTGCTGAAGTCAATGCCAAGCACCCAACGCTGTCTTCCAATCCTGAGGGCCCCTACCGCTCTTCACTAGTCTAAAAGAATTAAATAATTACTTATTTTTCACTATTCTAAAAAAATTAATTAAATACTTAATTTTCTAAAGTATTGAGAAAATTAACTTTTAAGAAAGAAAGTTTTAGTGTGGCTTACAGTTACTGTGGTATCTGTCCACCATGATGTGATCTCATTGCTCTGGACCTTTTGATGATAGATATCATAGTTGGAAGAGGTGGTGCAGAGGAAAAACAGCATATGACACCTAAAACAAAGAAAAATGGAGGGTCTAAATATCCCTTTCCAAGACAAGCCTCTGAATGGCCTAACCTCCTTTCAGTAGGTTGAACCTCTTTTGAGAAGTACCCTACCGTTTCTTTTTTTTTTTTTTCCAAATTGTATTAGATATTTTCTTCATTTACATTTCAAGTGTTATCCAGAAAGTTCCCTATACCCTCCCCCCTCCCAGCCCTGCTCCCCTACCCACCCGCTCCCACATCTTGGTCCTGGCGTTCCCCTGTATTGGGGCATATAAAGTCTGCATGACCAAGGGGCCTCTCTTCCCAATGATGGCCAACTAGGCCATCCTCTTCTATATATGCAGCTAGAGACATGAGCTCAGGGGGTACTAGACCGTTTCTTAAAAATCACATCAGCACTACCACATGGGCCTTAGGAGGACACTCCAGATTCAAACCCAGCAGAGCAGGGCATTGTCCCATATGCAAGGCTGGTAAGCAAGACACTGAAGCCAGTCTGAGGCCATGAATGAGGGAATGTCCTCATGCACAAATGCAACTTGAAACCTAATGGAGGAGATATAATAAAGACATTCTAAGAACACTTGTGACTCCTTTGTCTATCGAACTCTTGAGGCAATGCACCCTCAAGTGACTGAAATTTCTCCAGGAATCTTATTCAGGGAGAAGGAAAAGGCTCCTAGCCTGGTGTCAGGCAGACAAGCAGCATGTCTCCCCAGAAGAGATTTCCCCTTTGCAGACCACCTGATGGAAGGAACTGGAGCCAAAATAGTGATCATGGGCAGGACCTCATCTTGACCAGGACTGATTAGTCACACCGAGATCCTGCTTTCTGTTTAAACCTTAATCTCACGGATGGACTTGAGGGTGTCACCTCTTTGTTCTTCTCCTGGTGTGACATCAAACAAATCTCTTTTGATTGTGTTTTTCTACTAAATTGTCTCTTTCATTCGTCTATTGAGGAGAGGTGATTGACGTTGCTTTGTTAGGGATTCTAGAGCCCTAGAATACAGGATATACCCTAAGTCCAGGAATGACGCCAGTCACATTTTTAAAGACGGAGTTTCACTTTACAGCCCAGACTAGTGTCAAACTATGTAACCTAGGCTAGCCTCAATCTCCTAATCCTCCTGCCTTGGCCCCCCTAGTGCTTAGATTATAGGCATACACCGTTTTTTTTTCCTAGCCCACCATTCACACTTATTAAAGTTGTCATCCAGTGAAGAGCTGTTGCGTAATAAGAGCAGCTCTACCTGTGTCCCAGGCAATTGTCCTCACAGGGGGTCCATAAATCATGGGACCACACCTTCAGATATTTCAAAGAGAACAAGAAATGTATAATGTTATACCATTCAAGTTGCTCTGGTTTTCAGCATTACACCCACACTAGCCACATGCAGCCTGCCTGCTTCTTCCTGCTTCCTTGTCGGTGCACAAGTGGTAGATCCATCCAGTTATTAGAAGGATGTGCACAGCAAGACATCACATTCTGTAACTCTGTCAAAAAATTAACAACTTGGAGCAGGAGGAAGAGCTTGGTGTGTGTGTACGAGCACTTGCTTCACAGCATGAGCAGCTGTAGCCCCAATGCTATGGGAGACACAGAGAGAGCGCACGGATGGGACGTGATGACTGTCAGCCTGTCCCCATGCTCAGTAAGAGACCCTGGCTCAAAGGATGGCACCCAATGTCCTCCTTTGCCCTCTGCATCTGCGTACACATGTGCACATACACCACACATGCGTACACCACACACACACACACACACACACACACACTGACTAAGTGTTTTTAGTCTGCCATTTCAACAACAGTTAAGGAGATTGTTACATACCAAGAAACAGGTGCTAGACATTGAGAATGTAAAATAAAATATAATACCCATTTTTCACCTTCAAGAGGCTGGCATTTGTATCTATATGAATTATGAAGGATTTCAGGTTTACAAAAATTAAAAAGAAGTGCTACCTAACATTGAAGCCAAATCTAGCACATTTATTTTTAGGCAAGAACCTCCTTTGATACCCTTTAAGTAAATTAGTTTGTTCCTGTGCTTGGATTTGAAACTTCATTTTAATTTGAGAACTGGTCCTATGACTGCCAAAGTCTGTGTAGGACATTCTCCCATTAATGTCTCCAATAATAACTGGAAGTGAAAGTTGCAGTCATACCATGATGACATTTTTCTTCATCAAATCAATGCTACAGGTTTCATAATTAAGCACTGGTATTACTAGGCCGTCCCATGATTTAAACCTAGTTCTTAATCTCAGTGATTCTATGCTGCTATAGTTTTTATGGGAGTTGGCCAGCCAATGCTATACCCATTAATCTTTCTGGGAAAAAAAATCATCTTAATAATTTTCTTTTTCAATTGAAGGAATATAAGCCCCCAGACACAAATAAAAGCATTCAAGGTCTAGCCACTGAGTTTGTAACTTAAAGCTTGAAATATTATATCCAAAATTGCTTCTTGGAAGAAAATCATATCACAGTTAAGATTCCTTCTCATTAAACTTTATGATTATTTCTCAGAGTCTTCCTTGAAATGCCTCAGAGTACTTCCCCTGAATTGCACATGGGTTCCCTGTTTTGTTTTGTTTTGTTTTGTTTTGTTTTGTTTTCTTGCAAATCTATCCATTACCTCCTCTGAGGGCCTATGAAGGCATTACCTAAAGGCAAACCTCTCAAATTACACTATCAAGTGTAGGGATTTGGAAGGAGCCAATCAATGTCAATGCCAGTGGTACACTCAGGTGGGCTCATTTGAACACATTTCATTCATCTTCTATCTCAACAAGAGTCAACAACAAGAGATCTCATTTTCTTTTGCACACAACATTGCCAGCAACACCTTAGCACATAGCTCCTGTCCTCACTCTCCCTTCTGCCCACCCCTGATAGCAACCTCATAACCATCTCCCCAGGGCCATTCAGTCCATCATCAGTTACATACTCTACCTGTTCTGAGTGCTGGGGAGAGCATCTAAGTCTTTTGATTTGATTTACACTGATAATCACTCTTATAGGATCACAGACCTCCTTAAAAGTAAGTCCCTTTGGCAATTCTTCTCCAGGGTCTTAATCTGGGATAAGGAAGGAAAAAAGACTGAGAAAGAAGTGACTTGCCCAGGAGTACAGCTCTCCTCTGTCCTTTGTGGTACTCTGTTCTTTTTCTCTTCTCTCATAACCATTACTTACAACAGTTCTTATCTTGGTTAGGTTTCTATTGCTGTGATAAAACACCATGACCAGAATAACTTGGGGAGGAAAAGGTTTCTTTGGTTTACATGCCACAGTCACCGTTCATCACTGAGACTATTCTGAGCAGGAACTCAAGGCAGAAACTCAAGACAGGAACTCAAGCAGAGACTATGGAGGAGTGCTCCTTACTGGCTAGCAGCTTGACCTGCATTTATGCATATGCACCATGTATATGCAACACATATATGCACCATGCATGTGCCTGGTGTCTGAGGAGGTCAGTGGAGAGCACTAGATTCCCTGAAGCTTCGAGCCATCCTGTGAGTGACAGAAGTTGAACATGAGTCCTCTGCAAAAGCAATAAATTCACTAAACTGCCAGGTCACCTCTCAAGCCCTTCAGGTTGCGTTTTATACAGCCTAGGACCACTCGCCTAGGGAGACACCGCCCACAGTGGACAGGGCCCTCCTACATAAATCATTTATGAAGAAAATGCCCTAGAAACTTACTGACAAACGAATAAGATGGAGGCATTATCCCAAGTGAAGTTCCTTCTTCCATGATGACCATAGCTTGTGTCAAGCTAGCAAATATCTAGTCAGCACAGTTCTTAAACTAGAATTTTACTTTGGATATCACTTCAGCACAGATTTACTTCAGGTTGGACCTCTATAACTCAAAATCCAAAGTCTGGATTGCTCCAAATCCCCAAATCGTTTTGAGCGCTGATGTGATGTCATAGGTGAAAAGTCCTACACTTAATTTCACGTGGCAAGTCACAAAGCAAACACAGATGTGGTAAATATGTGGTCCAAGGTATGCAGCAAACAAGACAAGCTCCCTTTAGACTCCAGTTCCATCCAGAACACAGCTCATCATGTATGTATGCACACGTGTTCCAAAACAGCAAAACGTGTTCCATAGCCAGCGTGTCACAGAAAGGCTGCTCGGCTACTTTAAAGCTTTGATGAAATCTTGTTCTGGGTGGACCCCTGATCATTGCCAGAGACTGCAGAGCAAACCATAGGAATCCGATATAAACCCCCTTCATCTGTACTGGGCCACTACACAGAGCATCCAGAGCCAGCAGCAGCAGATGTAGTCATCTGAGATCCTTGCCATCCAGAGAGTTGGTCCAACTAGCTCCCACTGCAGGTCGACCTAGAATGCGTGGTATTAGCTTTGAATATGATTTTTGTCTAACTCGGGAGGTGAGTCATGGGAGGACATAATCTATTGAATACAGGAAAATATTTCCTGAGTTGTCCTTCAGGTAAGTTTGCCTGCTATGAAGCTCCATGTATATTTAAGGACTAGTCCTATAGATATCAAAACTCACACAGGGTACATTCCCATGGAAACCTCTATATGGCAGTGGACACTCTTGTCCTGGGCCCTAGAAGTGAGACACAGATGTGTATAATGAGTTCAAGGAGTTGATATAGTGTACCAGTGTCAGTGCAGACATTAGGGTTTACGTAGGCTACACATTCATACATTTATACACAGATATGCATTTAAAATACTAGCAAAAGTCTGTATGTATTTTCAGTACCTTTGTACTGAACTGAGGCTATAAGTGGTAACCAAACCCATTAAAGAAGATGCTAGGTTTTGGGGGTTGTTTTGTTTTGTTTTGTTTTGTTTTTAATGTGGTCTTCCAGGAAACTGCCTCTGGACATAACTACAGAAAATTAGCGCAATAACTAAAGCATTATAGAACAGCTATTAACTGATTACACTAATAAAAACCAAATGGGGGCCTCGAGTCTACCCCTCCGGGAATGCAGGGCAGATAAAATAAACAAGGTAAAATATGGAGCAAAGGATAATTAATTTTAAACAATAATAATACAGTTACCTCCCACCACGTTTTGCTTTTTTTTTTTTTTTTTTAAGTAGATTTCGATCTTTGTGTAGGAAAAGGCAGAAAAAAGGTCATATCCTTTCTCCTTAGGGTCTAAGTTTCATACTAATAGGGATGTTTCCCTGGGCTAACAAATTGGAGAAATTAAGGCATACTGACGAGTTTCTTAAACTCTAGACACATGGACACAGTGGTTTAATAGACCCCCCATTATCAAAATGGCTTCCTTGGAGGAAAGCTGGGTCTCCGTGAGCACAAAAGCCTTGCCCCAGCAGTGTGAAACAACAAGTTGGGCCCACGGAAAACTGACAGGCAGCAGAGGAGGAATAAAACTACCCATTCCTTTTATGTTAGGTAGAAGTTTAAGTCAAACCCTCACTACATCTCTTTGTGTTGCCTAAATGGTAAAACTCTTGAGTGTACCTGGAATTGGTTCTGTGAAGGAAGGAGTCATGATGGAGAAGGGGCTTCACTTTCCATTTGTTCACTAAAATACCATCCACGGACCTGCCTTCAAATCCAATAGTCTTAATGTTAAGTCACTGGGGTAAGTGTGTGCTGGCTGACATGTGTCAGACTAAATGCTTAATGGGACTTCTTGCATTATCTTACAATTTGTATATGAAGACTTGCAGGGAGAGGGTGACACTATGACGTGCTCAAGGTCCTCCCCCCATCATTAGGCCCCGCCCACTTAAGAGGCATCCACCAGCCTGCTCTGACATAGGTACCCCAGCCTGCTCTGACATAGGTACCCCAGCCTGCTCTGACATAGGTACCCCAGCCTGCTCTGACATAGGTACCCCAGCCTGCTCTGACATAGGTACCCCAGCCTGCTCTGACATAGGTACCCCAGCTTTGACAGAAGCTGATGCTGGGGGAGGTTTTTTCCTCCCCCAGACTCTTTCCGGTTATTGTTCTAACCAACCTAAATCCATGTAACCAATTCTTTTTGCTTGGCATATGCAAAACTGGGTTATTTTTACTTCCCACTGGCAAAAAGTCAGCAAATTCAAATGAAATGATAATTTCTATGTGAGAAAAATAGTTTAGCATTTCCTTAAAATGTGAAAATATAAAAAATCTTATGCAAGACACTAACTTTTCAGTTGGCAGAAAATAGCCTGGTGGTGTCGCATGAAATAAAACAAGAGCAGCTCAGATCTTTACTGCCTGAGAATTAAAGGAGAGCTCGGCTGCCAGGGAACAATGAGTATTTAGGCCTGAACAGAGGAATGGATGATACCTGCAAGAGACATCTGCATATCCAGAGCACACTCAAGTATAAAAGGGTCACACTTGTTCAATATTTAGAAAAATATCCCAGGAGCATTCCAATGTGAAGGCCAACAAAAAGAAGGCTCGGGAAGGTAGATTTAAAGTTAAATTGGGGGGAAAGTACCCAGCACAAGTGTTGACTAAAAGCACAACGTGTTTGGGACTGTATCTTTGCCAGCAAAATATTAGAGGCACTTCTAATAAGGGATACTTTAGATAGCATGGAGGTTCTTGCCTTGAAGTAAGACAGAAAAAAATTACATTTTTTTTTTCTTTAGAGAGTAGGAGGAACAGAAAAAAATCACTGTCTATGGGTAATACTATCCATCTAGACAACTCAAAAATAACCAAAATTAGCTAATATTTTGAATAAGGAACCAGTTAAATGGCAAATGTACAAACAAATAACATTTTCCAGAAAACAGTAATAAAATATAATAGAAAAATTACATGTAGAAAAGCATGGAATGTGAAACCATCTTATGAAGAAGAGGGTGGACGAGAAGGAGGAGAAGAAACAAGAAGAGGAAGAGGAAGAGGAGGAAGAAAAAGGAGAAGAAGGAGAAGGAGGAGGAAGAGGAGGAGGAGGAGAAGAAGAAGAAGAAGAAGAAGGAGAAGGAGAAGGAGAAGGAGAAGGAGAAGGAGAAGGAGAAGGAGAAGGAGAAGGAGAAGGAGAAGGAGAAGGAGAAGAAGAAGAAACTCTAAATGTATAGAAGGTCATATAAAAAGATAAATGAGAGAACATATGGTTTATTTCTGCATGAGATAACTCAAAATTGGAAACCTTAGATTGCCAACAGGAATGCACAAATGCATTCTCTCACATTTTGAGTTTAGGTCTTAAAGACTAACACACAAGGGCACAACTCCCAGGAAACTAACTGCTCAGTGAGGAGATTACCAGATAGGAAAGGGTACCTAATAAAAAGGGAAAGTTCTGGAGGACCGTGAAGATGAGAAGATGAGGAGAGGAAATGTAAAGACAAGGAAAGAGGGCCACTAGCACACAGCTCTTACAGAAGTCATCTTATTAAATGATGCCTCCCACAGGACCAAAACAAACGGTCCTCAGAGAACTGAGAAACATAAACGGTTCCCAAAGAAAAACGTCCCGTTCTAGACATGTAAGAAGAAAGAGCAGGTTCACAAGACCTCACCATGAGACCCACAGAGTCTAGTCAGTCCCAAAAGCAGAGAGAAGAGCAGAAGGCTGTTAACATCTGCATTCATGAATGTGTGTAGGTGTGCCAACAGCTAAATGCTCAGACAGAACAGTGTCTCTGATATCAGAAAACGAAGGTTTAATAGATTTAAAATTGAGCGATGGATATGATCAATTGGTTGATTTTTTTTTTTTTTTTTTGAGACCTGGAACTGACTGTCAGGCTGACCTTGAATCGCAAGCAATCTTTCTACCTCAGCCTCCTGAGCACTAAGATTACATATTAATGTTAGATATTAATAATAAACCCAAGATTGTAATTTTTAAAATGTGTAATTTAAAAACCAACAAATTACTCCATAAACTGCCAGGCAAAAGTTACGTAAATTAAAAAAAAAATTGTTTCAGTGTATGGAAATCACTTCGTACAGACAAAGCAAGATAAATAATCAAGCAATGCAAAGAAAATTGGGCACACAGGTACACTGCAATTCCGGAAATAGGAGTCTCATGTTAAGAAGGTTGCCGAAAGTTCAAGGCCAGCCTGGGCTACGTAGTAACTCCAGTAGGGTGCTGGAGGGGACGAAAGGGTATCATGAAGCACCACAAGGATATTTTTATGCCTCTGACTCTGTGCCTCTTCTTATTCCAGTTTCTCTTTTTTCTTTTTCATGTTTTCTCAGAACGTTGGCAGTCTCCAGCACCATTTTATTGGCTCCTCCTGTGAGTGACAGGCCAGAGTGTCCCAAGAATCCTTAATGTATTTTGTGTCAGGGGCCTGTGGGTCACTAAGGTTATTAATAAACAGCGCCTCTTGTTCTAATTTTGGTCCCTCCTCTCCGCCATGCCTCTCCGGCTGCCCTGCTTTCTCTTTCGGCCCTCTTCTCTGACCCCTTTCCCCTCCTCCCTGACACAAAGCGTTCTGCCTGCATTTTAGCTCAACCTCTGGCGCTTTTCCCATAATGCTTTTTCGACGTTGCTGGTCCTGTTACGTTTTCACGGGAAATTTAATTTTTAAGAAAATGCCTAGTGTCCTAAATCAATTTGATGCAGCCAGTACAGTCCTGTGATATTACACAAAGGCAAGGGAGACTGAAGGGCTACCCAAAATTGGGGCAAAAAGTGAACAGAAAAGCAGGAAGGTGCCTTGTCTTTCTCAAGAGTTTCTCTTAGACTAGAGACACCAGTCACAAACTCAGCCAGAACTGGAGAGGCAACATGAAATGAATAGATATGAGGTGAGAGATAGAATACAGGTTTTTACTTTAATATTTTTACACTTGGTTGATAATATAGAAATACTAAGGTTAGCATCACATGGATAGCCTGGAAACTTGGTGTTTTTTAGGATCATATGGGTAGTCTTAGGTTTGGATATATGTGCATCAACTTTGGCTTCCATTTAGAGATTGATCAATCTCCTGAATTCATGATCATAGTAAACATTTTTTTTTTTTTTTTTTTTTTAAAGAAGCGCATTTTATTTATTCATTTTGTGAGTGTAGGGTCTATGGGGCATTCATGCCACACAGTCATAGGAAGGTAAGAGGACAATTTGTAGGAATGGGTCCTCTCCCCCCACCACCACATGGGTCCTTCCTTGCAGCCTTAGGTCATTAGATTTGGTGGTTTTACCTGCTGAACCATCATGCAGGTCCAAATACATTGCAATCACCAATCTCTCTCTCTCTCTCTCTCTCTCTCTCTCTCTCTCTCTCTTTCTGTCTTTCTCTCTTTCTCTCTCTCTCTCACACACATACACACATACACACACACATATACACATACACTGCTCTGTTACTCTCTTCTTATACATGAATACACAGCTGCATCTATGAAGAGAGGTCTTGGGTTACATATACCAGTTTCCCCTAACAATGATAAAGCAGTGCTTTCATATAAGAAACTATGCAAGGAGCCTATGATTCTGTGTTGAATTATTCATATCTTTCAAATTAACCTACTGTACTTTTTCTGAGTCAAGAACACATCATTTTTAAAAAATGTATTTAGAGTACCTTTTGGACATTTTCATATAGAGTAATGAATTTTTTTTAACCATATGATTAATCTGATTCCAAACTAAGGTACACATATTGTCAACTCTCTTTTGGTTTGCTTTGGTTTGCTTTTAATGAAGAAAACGCAAGTCTAAAAAGGAGTAGTTTTTGATCCCTAAACTAATTATAATGAAACATACTAGTTTTTTAACATTGAAAGAATTATTCCTGGTTTGGATCTCACCAAAATGAAGAGGGGAAAAAAATTGTGTGTGAACTTTAATAAATTGTACTTTGTGTGTGTGTGTGTGTGTGTGTGTGTGTGTGTGTGTGTGTGTGTGTGTGTTGGTTTGGTTTACTGTTGTTGTTGCCAGTGTCTTACTATGTAGCCCTGCTGTCCTAAAACTCACTCGATAGACCAGGCTGGCCTCAAACTCACTGACATCCATCTCCTTCTGCCTTCCCAGTGCTAGGATTAAGTGCACCACCTGGCCTCGCTATGTGGTTTGTTTCTGTTGCTTTGTTGTGTTTTTTGAAACAAGGTCTCACTGTTACAGTGATGCTCCTACCTCAGCCTCCCCAGTGCTCAGATTACATGTATGTGCCACTGTGTCTAGCTGCTAATTAGTATACTTTTTTTCAAAGCCGTGTTCTCCTTATTATCCACAGAGCTGGAGGAGTACCAACTCCAGAGGTAGAAGAAAGGTTTTGCTGAATGTCTGACTACTCAGTATCCCAGCACATGTTCAACAATGGCCTGCAGACATTAACCAAAGCATGTCCCTTCCTCTGAGGGCTTCCACACAGTGCCAACATGAATACGTGATTGTCAACCTCTGAATGCAGATGAGAAAAAAAAAATAGGGCTTCCAGATGTCAAGCAACATCTCCAAGATATATAATTATCAGAGCACAAAGCAGGGATTCAAACCCAGGCTCCGCTGGTCAAAGCACAACTTCCAAATGGTCAGGAATAAGTGGGACTTGAATGTTTACAGCCTAGAGGGTTGCGATGCCAACGGCTCAGTCTCACATCCTGATATTACTGCAACCAAGGCTTGAGGTCAGGAATGTCTGATCACTTTGACAACATGATCTGAGGCCCTAAAAAGCTTCCCAGGAATCACATTGGAAATACCTATGGCTTGTATCAGGGTGTGAGTAGGTATACTGTATAACACCCAAAGCAAGGCTTTGAGCTTTTGTTTTATGGGCTCAAACAAACAAAAGCAAAAAGGTGATTGCTTCCAAGGTGTCCCTTACTATTTGATAGAAAAATAAATGTTCCAAATAAATGTTGTTTTGTCCCACCATCACATAATGAGCTAGGCTGCAAAGTACAGTCTTGCTGCATGATAGACATTTTCTTTTAATCTCCACTCTGTTTCAAGTGCTTCGAATACCAGCCTGGGGCCCACTGGTGGTGGAAGAAGGAGAGGGAGGGTATTGAGTATCCAACTACAGTTCTCAATGCACTGGGGATAACATTTCTTATGAAACCTGGCAGCCTTTTTGTTCGTCTTCAGCCTTTTTAACACACAGCCAAGTCTCTCCGTCTAGCCAGGCCTGCTGTGGTCACGACTGAACTGGGCTAAATTTATGCCGCTGAAAACTCCATTGAAGTAACTCCTCAGCACAGTCGGTGGGAGTTGTGTGTACGTAAGCACAGAAGATCTTGGCCTGCCAAGTGTAATAGCATCTCTGCCCTTGGAGATTATGGGTATGATATGGGTGAGTGTAATGGAGAGGGCTGTCTGTGTACACATTTCAAATGACTTGCTACACCCCTTTCAGATGGTTGCTGTCAAAAGTATTAGCACGTTTACACACACAACAACTGTGGATCATATTCCCTGTGGCCTCTGCTCCTACAGAAAAGCTCCTCCCATATCGTGCAGCAGGTGAGTGCATCAGGGGGTACTTATTGAACACACAAAGGAACAAAGGCTATATAGACTTTCGTTCTTTGAGTGCCCCTGTACTGATACAGAAATGGGGAAATAGCCAGCCTACATCTAAATTAGCATGGACAGTTCAAAGATGTAAAAGATGTCTCTAAAAGACTGAAATTTCTAGCCTCCTGAGAACTTGATTTAACATAGGGCAGTTAAGTGAGGGAGGAATTGATGCTTACTATAGTATATCACTGCTATATGCATACTCAGAGACTCCCAGCATCAGGGCTTCAGTGTTGGTGTTTTTGGAAAGGGAGGACTGTGCAGATACATCCACATGGTAAATGACGATGCTTGAAATAGTTTTCTTCTAAGCATGTATTCTTGGCTGAGTCTTCCTATGACCAAGAAAGGTTCAGAAGTTTAAGCAAAATGAAGATCTATGAAACACAAGCACGTTCATTCAGCCTTTTTTTTTGTATTAAAAATACCTATACTGTTTGTTTGTTTGTTTGTTTGTTTCTCAGCTTGTTAACGGCACAACCTCAGTGGAATGTGTTCTTCCACTGAGGTTGTGCTCTCCTTCTCAGAATACAAACTGGACTTGCATGTGGGTCTTTTCTGGCTTCCTCAGCAGAATAGAAACACAGTAGAATCACCGTGGGCTTGGTTTGGGACTGGGCCTGTTGCTCAGTGGTGGCGCACTTGTCTAGCATTTATGAGGCCCCGCTAGTGTTCTCTCAAATTAAAAACAATCACCACTGAGGTGGTCTTAATGTTGAACACATAATCTTCTCATTTCATGGCCAAGATTATATCTTTATTGTCAGTTTTTTTTTCTTTTGTGTGTGTGTGTATGTGTGTGTGTGTGTGTGCGCTCATGCACATGTGCCACAGTCCATGTGTGGAGATCCTAAAACAACCCATGGGAATCTATTCTCTCCTTTTGCCCTGTTGGTCTCAGGGAGCAAACTCAGCTCATCAGGCTTGACAGAAAAAACCTTTACCCTACTGAGCTGTCTCTCTGGGCAAAGATTTCTTGATTTATAACATTGAATATCTGTTATGATTAGAAACTACAGAGTTGATTATATTACCTGCTCCTTCCCCTTATGGAAATGTATTCATTCAAAAGCTCAGCATAATGACAGCAAATGCATTTCTTTATCTTTCAGACGTTAGTGTTATAAACAAGGCATTGCTTTCCTTTTCGGAACCAGTCTCAATCTGCCTTATCTTTATCATAAATGATGCATGTGCTGTCTCAGGCACTAATGTAAGTGCTTTGCATGTGTTAATTCATTTAATCATAATAGCAATGTCGTAAAGGTATCATGAGATAGTCCTACTATGTTTCCATTTTACAGGTAAGAAACAGGCACAAATAAATTTAAGATACCTACATGCATGGCATATAGGCAAGCCCAGGACTTGAGTAGAAGTTAATCTCACTTTGGAGAACATTCTATTATCCACTACTTATGAGCTGACAGAATAAGAATGCACTAATTTTTCCCATAATAACCTCAGAAACTCCAGAATCCCTGAAATGGTCAAAATTTAGTTCACTAACTGAGTAGAACTATGGAGGGAAAATCAGTGCTAGTCAGTGTATAAAGCAACAAAAGTTGAGAGTGATAGATTCCCAAAGCTCCCAAAAAATCCAAAGCAAACTGAAATTTAATGGGGATAAACATGAAACATTCTTAAAAGCATTAAATCCCCTGTACATACCCAGGATGATTGACATCTGACTCCAGGATACAGGGCTTCTTCCACATGAAGGGCTCTGTTTAAAGCCAGTAACAGGACACTGTCTGTGACAGTCCCAGAAGTTCTGAGTATTTTATTTGTTTCAAGAGACCTTTCAAGATACTCTGGAAAAGCAGGCCAACTCAGGGAAGCAACAGTCCTTGTCCTGTGGAGGAATCCAGAAAGCGGATCCAGTAAAACAAAAACTGTCGGTTAGGAAGTGTGTCCGTTATCTTTAAGTACTGAAAAGTATCTCTTAGGGTAAAAATGATGCCGCTGAGGATAGAATCCAACCCAGTATGATTTCTGCTCCCCTTCACAATCAAAGTCGTCAATAATCAAGCCTTTGTAAGAATGGTGCCTTCCCCTCGATCTAGAGGACTTGGTCCAGGTCTTCACACATGTAAGTTATCTGCTTGGAATCTGCAATTTACAAAATCTACCTTCATTTCCTTGAACAGCTGTCCATCTCCAGAATGCTGGCTTCAGCAGGAACCAGAAACAGTGTTCCCCCCTCAAGCCTCCTCCCACTGGTAGGTGTCCACGTGTTCTTGATTGTTACAGAACCTTAAATGCAAACAAAAATATTACTTAAAGGTTATCCGGTTTACAGGTAAAGGAAGGTCACCAGGCCACATAAGCATACAGAACTGTAGGTCCTATCTCTAGTATCACAAGGAATTCCTACTCAGTCTTTGATGTGATCCACACATCCGCCATGCAACAACTCAGTCCTAACCTTATTCTAGGAAATTGGTCTGGTCCCCAGTGGCCACCCTATCATTTAGCTGAGAGCTTACTATCATTTCTAAGTTAATTTGGAAGCTAATTGTGAATATCAGGGGCTCTGACCTTGTAAAATATGGTAAATGGTTGAGATAAGCCAGGATCAGAAAAATCCAACATGGAAGAAGTTGGAGTTTTGTGAGCAGTTTTGTAAGTTGGACTAGAGTGGTACACCCTTGGTTGCCTTCAATGTCGCTGGATGATGGGATCCAAGTGCCTCAGGGTCCATGTCACAGATTCAGTCTAAGTTCCTTAGTTCAGGATTTATTTTCATGGTTTTTAATTGTGCACATGCATGTGTCTGTGTGAGGATATGAGCACTTGTGTGCAAGTTCCTGCCAAGGTTAGAAGTTTCAGTTGCTCCAGCATGTGTGCTGGAACTAAACTTGGGTCAAAATGTTTAAGATGCAGAGCAAAAAGCTCTCCTATTTGCAAAACTATCTCTCCAGTATCTCATCTAAGTCCATCTTTAGATGATTTTAGAGGGCTGGGTAGACGGTTCAGCAGATAAAATTGCTAGCCATGCAAGGTTGAATGTCTAATTTCAGTCAGTCCCAGAGTAAAAAGCTGTGTGCATGTGACTGTAACCCAAACACTCCTGCCAGGAGATGGAAAGCAGAGACAGGAGAATCACCCAGAAGCCATGTAGCCAGAAGTGCATAATGTAGTAACAGAAATGAGAGAGGCGCTGATTGAGTGAGGTTGGAAAGCAAGAGCTTATCCCAAAAGTTCCCTCTCAAATGCTGGGAATTGAAGGTATGCACCACCACGCATGCCTGGAACACAAAATAAATGTTTTAACTATCAGCAGAAAAGCTACTGATTTTTCAAACAACCGGGGGGGGGGGGGGGGGGGGGGGGGGGGGGGGGGGGGGGGGGGGGGGGGGGGGGGGGAGGGGAGCTTTAGAAAGAAGACTTCAGCCTCTTCCTGTAGTTGTTTCCAGTTTTTCAGTCTACCAGAGGTATTTAGTGTGGTCTGGTTTAAAACTCCTGCATGCAGGCATAGCGAGCCCAGGTGACGCTTCCTGTCTTCTCAGCCCTGCTACAGTTGGAAGGCCTGCTCTTCTGCAATGGATACTTCCCATTCTCCATGCTTCCTCACCTCTGAGCACATTTCAACAAGCAAGGTCAGGCCACTAGCCTCGGGATTACATTAAGAAAAGGTAAGTGCCTTCAAACAATTTTGAAATTACCAAAGTTCTGAAAAAAATGAGAACAGCTCGTCCTTTAAAGGGGGAGGAGCCTGCGTTTCAATCTCATACAGTTTAGCCACTGTCAACTTCAGAGTTTAGATCAACTGTTCTAGATGGTTCTATTTTGGCTAAGATATCTGTATTTGCCAGGCACTGTGGTGTGCACCCTTAGTCTGAGCACTAGGGAAGTAGAACTTCTTGGTCTACAGAGCAAGTTCTAGGCGAGCCAGTGCCACATGAGATGAGACCTTGTCTCTGTGAAAAAAAAAATTAAAGATAATAAAAAAATAAAATCTTCGTATTTGCCACCTATTTTTCAAAACACTCACCTTGGCACAGTTTGCATGGTGATAACCTCTCTATCTCTCCTTGGTCACTGATTAACCTGTAATGTATTCAGAAGCAAAAGTTAAATCAAAGTGTTGTAGTGATTAAGCAGAAGATGTCAGGGAAATCTTACTTCCAAATTTGTTTTGCAAACATCATTTTTGAGACGCATCCACCTGAGTAACTGCATCCTGATACGATAGTTACAGTCGGACTTGACCCATGTCTTCACTGCAGGGGGACCTCTGTGTCAACTCCTTTACCTAGAACACAACGTTCTGTGTCCTACTTGCTTGGACACTTGCTTTCAAGTGACAGCGGGGTTTTCTATCTGCTTTTCTCTGGCTCCGACACACAGGTCAAGAGGGAAGTCAACATTAGGCTGAAATTCCTTGCCATTTACAATCTCCTGCTTGGGGATCAGAGCCAAAGGGCCCTGGGCTACAAAGTGTAAACAGATCACTCTGGCCTCCTAATCTGGGTAATTGCTCCCAAATGCAGGTGCCCCTTTCCAGATAGAAACTTAACATGCTTTTTAAGGAATCTGCAATTTGGCCTCAATTGGCAGAGGAACAGTTTGGAGTGTTAATTCAACCTTTTCACCAGCACTACGATCCCTGGAAACAGCTGGGGCGAAGACTCGGGTGGCTGTTGGAACCTCTTTGCAGGCTCCACTTTCTTTCCTTACGCTCAAACACCTCTCTCACATTGTCCCCCAGTTCCAGCAGGCAGAAGTGTGGGTTCAAGCTACGCAAACAGGTTTTTTGTTTTGTTTTATTTTGTTTTTTGTTTTGTTTGTTTGTTTGTTTGTTTGTTTTGAGACAGGGTTTCTCTGTGTAGCCCTGGCTGTCCTGGAACTCACTCTGTAGACCAGGCTGACCTCGAACTCAGAGATCCGCCTGCCTCTGCCTCCCGAGTTCTGGGATTAAAAGCATGTGCCACCACTGCCCGGCCGCAAACAGTTTTTGCCTAAGCTGTGCACGCTGAGCGACACTGGCAAGAAAATAGGCAGCTTTCAGAGCAAACCTGAACTCCAGCCTAGCATACTAGACAACGGTTACCAGTGTGCGCCATCACAACTTGGGCTTTATCCAGTCGCTCATTTTCAGGTTACAATTGTGCCACTCACACTCTGTGAGGAAGACAGTGTGGGGAAAGACTGGGAAGGACTCTTTAGTGATTTAGGCAGTCTGGTGGAGGGCTGGCTCCATCACCTTGAGCCCTGTTTCCATATCTACAGGCAAATTCAATGCGACATTAAATGAGATAAAAGACACCGGCCAGAACAGATATAAGGGCACTTCATATATTACTATAAGAGAGAAGGCATTTCGCAAATCACATTTGCTAAGCCAGCTAAAACTGCAACCCACACAGCACAAGGGATGAAATTTCTTTATACTAGGAAATCTTTAGCTTAAACTTCAGTAGGAAAAGGGCAAGGGTGGGGAGTACGACTTTCTTTGTGACAAAAGGCAGTGATAAAATTTCAGAGTGTTTTTAATTTGTTTGTTTGTTTGTTTGTTTGCTTGCTTGCTTGTTTTTTCTCCCCTCCACCCCCTACTTAGACCTCCCTTCCTGCTTCTTCAAAACTTCCCTGGACACATTTTCTTCTGAATATCACCAGAGTGTGTAGCCAAACTCTGTTAAATATTATTTAAACAGTCTGCCCATTCTTTCCTTCTCATCTTTCCTTCCAAGTCAATCTTTTGCTGTGACCTTTTTTAACCTTTTTCTTTAAACGCCATTCCATTTTCCTCTCTCTGTCTCTTTCTCTCTCTGTCTCTCTCTCTCTCTTCCTCCCTTCTTCTCACCCCCCCAACTTCTCTCTCTCAAATCATGTATCTAACTAATCCAGCTTCTCAGGTGGAAGATCAGAGGGCCACGGCAGGATTGGGAAGCCAAGTCCTTCCAACCTGAGGGATCAGAAGATGAGATGAGACACCTTCTCCTTGCTAAGGTTCCCTGCCATGCCCCCCCCAAATTCTCCTCAGTACTTCCTACTGTTTTTGCTTGTCCAGAAATGGGGAGTTAATTCTCTCATGCACAGTCCATAGCAGTTTGTTTTGCAAACACCACAATTACATTTCATTTTGATGAGCAGTCTAGCATTGGACAGAAGCACTGAGAGACAAAATGGGACATTGCTGAATTAGGTCATTTTTATAAGCAGTGTGATCTTGAGTGACTCATATAGCATCCCTGAGCTCTAGCGCCTTCACCTGAGGAATGAAAACAGCAGTGCCTGTCTGGCACTGTGGTGAGAAACCGAGTTTCCTTAATGCACAGCTTAGCAGAGGGCCTTTGCTTGTTAAGTACCCTGCAGAAGGTAGCCGATAATTCTTCATCCATGTTCCATTACTAAAAAAATGTTCTGCGGACTGGAGGTCTTGCTCCATGGCAGAACGATCACCCAAGCATGTGCAAATTCCTGGGTTCAGACACAAAATGACAGGCATATTTAGCAACCCAAAGACTACGACTTCCTCTCTGGGTGTTCCTCTTCAGCTGTTCCCACATCTGTCACTGAAAGTCTCTTCGCATATACCATTCTTCTCACCGTGTCCCAGTGAATGTCAAGGAAGACAAAGTAAGATACCTTCCAAAACACCTTCCAGTTCTGGCTAGCTAGCCTCACCTATCTTGCAGACATCATCAGCTAAAGTGGCCTCAAACTTTCATCATGGACCCAGACAACAACTGCAACTTACCCCCATGCTGCTGAGTGGAGGTGTGGATCTGAAAAGTGGAGATGTGGATCTGAAGAGGATTTTAATGGCCTTCTATTCCACTTTCAAATGCCTGAAGAGTCACACTTTGTGGTTCCACATGGGTCTTCAGTTAGCCTGAAGCCCTACTGTGAGTTTTTCATTGGAATGAACTCACATTTCACCTAGCCAGTCCTTATGTTTAGAGCATGGCTGCTATCTTCAAATATAATATTTTAAGTGAAATATGAGAAGCGCTTTCCATACAGAAGCTACAGTGTACAGAACGCTCACATCCTCTTGTCTCAATGGTAAATATAACACCAGTTTTACTATTCAGAAATCACAGTACAGAGCACATGTTTCAATGAGGCACTACTGCTGGAGAAGATCTCCTTTTATTTACAGTTGTGTTCATTTGCCATGGCATGCCAAGTCACCTAGAGGGTAATTTGCAGTTTGTTGGATTCTCTTGCCCTTTGAAGTTTCTCAACACATCCGTGCTCAGCCCAGGTTTCTGTTAAACTGCGCCCTCAAAATCAAATGTGTATGAGCTTTTCCCTCTTTATTTTTCACATCATATCCCCCCAGACTTAAAGCTGGCAAATATCCTCCAATCATAGGCTAGACTATTGCGAAAGTTTAAAGGTAAATCCTTTATGTCTGAATGATAGGTTCACAATTCCTACTTGTTTGAGCTTCTGCACATAGACGGCACTCTGACCATTACATAAAGAGGGCTTCTTGTGTACTGATGAGCAAGAAGCAAGCTGGGAGAAATCTCCACCTCTTCTGTCTATAACCAGAGGAGAAGCCAGCTTCCAACGTTTGCTGTATCATAAGATAAACTAATCTTAAATGACATGGATAAAGCTTTAGGGTATCAAAGAGCCCTGAAAAGATGATTTCCCTAAAACTACAAGTTTGATTCTTGAAGTTAAATGGATGCTTTGCTGCTAAATTACACTGAAGATCTATTTCTTTCTTTCACCAAACAAAGTTATTCTGGGATAATTCTTTTCTTGAGAAATGTGCACCATGTAAAGATCCTAGCACCTCAAATACTACTGGTACCTTTTCAGAAACTGACTATATTTCATACTATTTAAAAATTAAAAACCAAAAACATGAAAATCATGGGTTCTTTCTTCTTCTGATCTGTAGTCCCAAACTACTGTTCATAAAAATAAACTTTACAATGTCTTTGAGGATCCCAAAGAACTCTAGTCAAGATTTTTTTTGGCTCAGAAAGAAAGCGGTTTTGATATTCAAAAATTTGGCCTGTCTTAGTCAATCCCCAGAAGGGGGAAAAAAATCAGCTAATCTTAGTAAGATGGTAAATTGAAGGGATTTGGTCTTCTAGCATGATCCTCGGTCATATTTTAAAATACGATCAAAACAGTAAAGACTTGGAAAAGACATTGAAAGCTCAAAAATAACTCATAAAAGTTGATTCTCTCTTTAAGGAGCTTTTCTGTGTCCAAATGGGAGACCGACTAGAATCATGGTGAAAAATAGCTACAGCCTTTCTTCTGGATTTTCTTCTGACTGGCAATCAAAAATGTGCACGTAGCATTCTGGGCTACTAGGTCATTTAACGCAGGATTGAATGTCAAGTTTTTTTGCTAGTCAAGTACTCCAGGTGTGCGAGATTCTGGAGAACACATCAGCTGAGAGGGGACCTAGCTAACAGGACCAGGGGAAAGACCTGTGCAGCACACAAGCCCGCATGCGCTACTCCGCAGGCACACGGTGGCATGCACAAAATCAACTGGGCTCTCTTCTAGGTCCTTGATAACTCAGGCATATTGTGAGCTCTGGAAAGAATTTTAATCTACATGGTTTGAAAATAGAGGCCTTTTAAATATGCTGCATACAATGTGTGATGGTCATCGCTGAGACGCTGCGCCATTATCCTTTTCCATTTGGAATGAATGAGGCTAATTAATTTCAGGCCATACTTGATGAGGTCAGCACCATCCGAGGGGTGCGTGCTAGACATTGCTAATCTCTTTCAGCTGAGAGTGATGAATTAAAGATGAAGCATGCCTTTGCAGGCCTAATTTAGAATGTATATCAAAAAAAAAAAGAGAAAGAAAGAAAAAAAAAAACCTACAGCAAATAATACTATCCCCACTACAAAGGAAAACTTGTTCTCTCAGGCTCCCGGACTTGTGCTGATTTTAAAGACATTTTTGGTCCTCTTTGGACTTCCAGCTGTGGATGGGTGAAGCATCTCAAGGAAATCAAGCCATCTCCCTCACACACAGCCATGGGGACAAAAGGTGGGATTAAAGGGAAGAAAGAAAGAAAAGAAAAACAAAATACAAGAATCAGGTTTTGATCCCTTGTGTATTAAAATTCCACGTATATATTAGGCACCAGCCCTCCCCACCCCCACCTTATTTATTTATTTATTTATTTATTTATTTATTTATTAGAACTACCAAGTTAGGAATACCTGTATCGAATCCCGGCCACCCAGCTCTGTTGAGTAATGCTCTAAATGAGGCTGCCTTTTTTTTTTTTTTTTTTTTTAAGCAGATATCCTAATGAGGCTTATTAGGTTTTTCCATGTCTCAATTTTGAAAGCCAATAGAGATTGACCAGGTAGATAATGTGATACCTTTTATTAAGCCAAGAAAGAAATTGTAATACAGATGCCTCCGGGCCAACATGTTCTTATGAAAGTTAATGCTAAGCCAACTTCCGAGTTGTGAAAAGGGAGGTACTCCCTTCTAAACGCTGAAGAGGAGAAAGAATTAGTCATGATTTCTCAAAGGTGACTATTACATATCCCTAAGGGGAGTAAGGAAGGAATTTTAACCCACAGATTGGCAACCAAAAAAAAAAAGGTGTCTGGCTATATCATGAATGAGATTCACTGACAGCTTTTGGGCTTTCTAACTGGTGGGCAGGTCAGCTCCTGACTTTAGATCCCAGTAGCTCTCATTAGAACAAGACGCTTCAAATTACATCTAATCTACAGGCCGAATCAATCTTTCATCCCTTTAATTGCTACTGAAAATATTTATATTTCTTAATAATGCACATTTTGTCTTGTAACTTCTGATTAAACCCAGACGGGTTTTCCCAAAGCAAGCAATGCAAGCAATGACCAAGCAAAGATAATGTGGGACGGGGGGGGGGGGGGGGGATTTAAAAGGTATGCTTCTCCTGCTGGCAAACCATCAGAGGAGAGCTGCAACACATACTACTGATTGGATGGAGTATTGTTGAGATTGAATAGAAATTGGAGATTGTTTTTACTTGCTTATTTGCTTTTGCACACAAGGCTCTCAGGTAGCCCAGACTGGCTAGGCTATGTAGCTGAGGGTGTGACCTTGAACTGCTGATCTCTCCTCTCCACCTCAAGAGGACAGGGGTCGCAGGAATGTCCTGCCACACCTTGTTGACAAAGAATTCTTGTAGGATTCCTTACCAAAGCTCCAGCTATCTAGCTAGTTAGCTTTGTAAGTTTTAGGAGAAATGATTGTGACAGAGATTTAGAAAATTTTTGTCTCATTACAATCAGTAACAACTTACACAAAGTATCACATCACACACGCGCGCACACACACACACACACACACACA